>PVKM010001162.1:0-57761 GCA_004027735.1 Carollia perspicillata
ACTTTTGAAATTATGTATGATAATGTTTATGATGTAGAAGAAATCAGGACATACAATCTTTACATGGCATTAATGTGTAAATATAACCACATTTTGCCATGTATAATGCACTCCTGGGTATAATGTGCTCCAATGTTTTTGGCCCAAACTTTCAGGGGAAAAAATCTTTCCTTTCAATTAATTAATTCATTCATTCATCTACAGTTAGATACTTATTTTTTGTATTATAAAGGAATTTTAGCATTTACTTTTTAACACATTATGGTACAAGAAATTTTATGTAACAAAAATTACAAGACACAAGAACAGATACAAGGTATTTCAGGCACTATCCATGTATAATGCACAACCTTATTTTCCCTCAAAAAATTTGGGCAGAAAGTATACATTATATACAGCAAAATATGGTACATTAAAGAATAGAGGAATATTCCAAAATGTTAAAAGTAGTGGGACTGTGGATGATTTTTATTTCCTTCATTAATTATTTCTCAAACTTTCCTTAACAGGCATTTCATTATAATATATTATTATGCTAATTGTTACTGGGGAAAAAACAGCTTTGGTGTTAAATGAAATCCTCAAATGTATAATATCAGACATATCAGTAAAAGATAAGCACAAACAGTAGTAGGTAAAATATCCATTACTTAACAGTGTTTCTTCGAACACACAGCTCATGCCACCTCATACCAGTGTGCCCACATCAGAGGTGCTAGCATGCCTGGAGAAATTAAAGGCACCCTGGGGGAACCATATAGTCTGTATAGTCTATAGATCTTGTACATAAGATTCTTGTCTGTTGGAGCTATTAGGTTGGAGTAGGTAAGGACAAAGGAAAATATGCTTCATTTGATTTCAGAATCATGAAATGAGAATCAGCTGGTAAATTTTTGTGGGGGGTGGGGCATAACAATGTAGTAGGGCTAGGAGGCACTACTATGCTTATATATGACAGATAATCATTAAAAAATCTGCTGATAGGTTCTGCTAGGTGAAAAGCTAGGTTAGGCCATGTACACAGTTGCTCCAAGGTAACAAACTGAAATAGGTCCAAAGTAGATCTTCCCCTCCATTGTTGGTCAAACAGCCACCTAAATTCAGACGTATAGTTTCAACTTAGAAGTTGAATATACATTTTAAACCAATATATCTCCTTACCTGTGTTCTACTGTAAAGGACTGTGTAATAGCAAAAACTGTCAATCAAAGGACATTCTTTGTTGAACTACGAATTTGTTTTATGCCAAATTATTTTACATTTGAAGTAAACCATACATTAAATCCAAAAGAAATGAAAACAATTGTAACCTAAATACAAATGGCTATGGGCTTAATTTTGTTCCCAAGAACTCAAAAGTTAAATATTAACAGTCTACAAAATTAAAGGCCAGAAATTCAGAATGTTCTAATTTATAGAGCACTGAGATCCACTCTATTCCTTAGTTCTCCAGGTTTAAGAAAGAAAATTAAGGACGGAGTTCAGCAGACCTGTCACTAGCAGAGCTTGGCTTTCTCCTTGGAGAGAGCAGTAACCAGACTCTGCTTATTACAATGAGAACCTGCACTTAGGATAATTATAGCTCTGAAAGCCATCAGCACCCAGCAGGCAGTATTTGAAATTTCATAGGCTCATTATCAGGTACTGTAACTGAGAGCTGCCAGTTGAATAGATTGCACACTACTGCAGGCTGTCATACTATGCTGTACTAAAATGCTAGAGGGAAAGTAGGAAAAACGAAGATTTAAAAAAACCAACAACCTCATACACAGTGAAATAGGTAGGCAAAAACAAACTAAAATCAACTATAAATTAACACCCAGAGATAACTGCTGTTAACATTTAGGAATATATAGCCCAGTGGATTTTTTCCAACATACATATTATCCATATAAGGAGGGTCTTTGTTCATACTCAGAAGTCATTTTTTTTATTGCCCCAAGAAATAGGCACTGATTTGGTAAGAGAGCAGATTTCAAACACAAAAATTACCAAATATTCATTTTTTTCTCTCACAGACACATAGATCTGAACTGTCCTAAACAGAGTTAGCTAAAATGGCAGGAACTATCATAATCACTTACCGATCTGACATGTGTTGGTATTTCTTTCAAACTCATCATCTCCAGCACTAGAGGAAAACCAAAGATAATTTTTGTAATTCCTAATAAAATTACCTGTTCTGAAAATCAGCAACCATGTCCCGCCTCTCCGAGATCTTGGATGAGCCATCAAGCCTCATATAGGTATGCTTTCTGTAAACCATATATTCCTGCCAATCAAGAGTAAGTAGATATAAATCAGTCTGATACAAATTACTGTATTCCAACTCACACAACCATCTACCCAACTTCTACCTCATTCATACTAGGAGTAAATCATTACATTCAGAATGAGGAGAAAGCAATTTCAAAAATACAGACATTTAATTTGTGAATGAGTTGACTACAAAAGTGTAAAAGTCGAGAGTAATGTGAAGACTATAACCACCCTCAATTTCAACTTGGAAACTAATCTTATTTCTGTAGATTTCTGTAGGTTTAAGAAAACCAAGTAAACAAAATGAAATCTCTAAAGCAAAATGCCTTTTCAGTCTCCAACCAGATGTTTCTCACAGCTATGAACTACCTAGTTTTCCCTTGGTAAATAACACTCGACCTGATGTGTTTCTCCCCAGTGAATCCTTGCTAACCAAAGTCCTTGAATTTACACCCTAAACTTCCCTTTCCAGCAAAGCATGCATCACTGTTAAGGGCGGCCAAAGCATCAGGGCAAACAGAAGACAAGGTAACTTTCCATGGCTGAGAATGTTTTTGACATCATATATAAAGGAATCACAACTTTTAAGAATGGATAAGAGATGTCAAGACCTATTTCCATTTTTAGAGGTTGCAATTCTTCTTACAGATCATGTCCAAATGAGCACTGATTTTCTCTTTATTTGCTGCTGATTACTGCATTACATTTCAAAAAGTCCATTGTAGAGAAACTATTACTAAGAATTCAACACAGCTGCCTGTGTATAAGAACTTGTATTGCAAAATTCTCATATGTAGTTCTTTTGGCTGGCTGGGTAGTTCAGCACACAAGGTTGCTCTGGTTTGGTGTGTGGCTGGTGCAGTTATGTGGCAGCCGGCTCTTAGAGCAAGTGTTCCAACCTCCTCGATGGCTTCGCAGAAGTCTCTGGCTAGGGTAACTGTGAGGTGAACCTGGCTGACATTGTTCATTGAGGACACATCATTGTGTTTTATATAAGTGTGTGAGTGTGTGTGAGTGTGTGTGTGTGTGTGTAGAAGCTATTTCTGTCTCCAGGTAGTTCTCTAAGAACCCTGATAATCAAAGAGGGGCAAAAAATATTTAGCCACAGGGAATTTCAAGTTCGCATTTAGCGGTAGAGCCCTATAATGGAACAATGTTAGGGCAGAAGAGTAGGGGTGTTTTGGATAAAGTGGAATTCAGGAGAGAAGATGAATATGATGATGGCAGAAGATGATCTTTAAAGGCTCGCTATAACTTGGCAGCTAATCCAATCAGGGAATGCTGACATCCAGAACAACAAAATAACGAGACTATACAGACAGACATCTTGGATTTGGACTTGAACCAAAGGGTGAGCATCTTGCAAGGATCTATTTTAACTTTTAAACCAGAACTTCTAACCTCAACGAGAATAATGAATGAATGAATCTTCTTGTAGATCTTGCTGTTCACATATCATTTATATATCAAGGTCAACACAACACCAGAGATATTGGTCCTAGACCATAATCAAACCAATGCTGGTTACAGAAAGCTTGTTACTAAGGCAACAGAAGTGAATCTTTGCCATTCACTGCTTAAGCCTATGCTTTCCCACCCAGAGGAGTAGTGGGATTTCAGAAGGTTTAGATCCTATTTCAGTAAACAGCTTCAAATCAAGTAAATGGACATGGAAAGAGCAGTTAAAAGCAAAGTAGAGGAAAGTCTACATTGTCATGCTATCTATAGAAAAACAGCTAACAGATAAAGACTGAGCTAAAAAAGAAATTTTAATTATTTCTGTCATTTACAAATTCTGGCTATACCAAAGCTATTCTTCTGGCTGTCTCTCTAAAAGTCTAGGCTGTTTGCAACCACAAAGAAATGCCTAATTTCTTCAAGAACCGTAACCACTTCCATTCCTAGGTTTAGCCCTGACTGGTGTGGCTTAGTCTCGCAAAGTGAAGGGTCACTGGTTTGATTCCTGGCCAGGGCACATGCCTGGGCTGTGGGCTTGGTCCCTGGTATGGGTTCATGCGAGATGCGACCAATCGATGTTTCTTTCTTTCTTTCTCCCTCCCTTCCCCACTCTCTAAAAAATAAATAATACCAATGCTAACGAATGATTTGATAATAATCATAGCAGTTTTAAAAATTTATTTTAAAAATCAATCTTAAAAGTCTATCTCAACAACAAAAACATCAAAAAGTTTCCTAAGATTTATCTTAAGAATCTTGCTTAATATATTCTTTCTGAAGCCAGCAGTGGAGACCTGGTTAATTAGAAACTGTCTAAGATGGCACGATGTCCCCAGTCATCCTTCCACTCTCTGCAGTTTACTCATATATCTGAGGACCATTGCTGGGTGGTTACTGCTTGCTGGATGACTTTACTGTGCTTTATAGGACAGGAACTGCATCACACTTAGTTCACCTGCACATTAAAGAGGGTGTATGGGACAGAAGACCAACCATTACCCAGTCCTTCCATACATTAGGCGCCCTGTAGAAATTAAAGGTGTCTCTCACTCAAGTTCACTCTGGGTAATTAGGAAAGGCTTAGAAAATAATCACCAGAATGATTAAATTTCCTAGAGACTTGCCACAAGAACTCCTTCTGCTCCACTCAAAGCAGCAGAGAGAGAAGAAGAGCGAAGCATAGGCCCCTTCCTTTCCCAGAGGTTTCATAATTTAGTATCCTCCTTCAGTTACACAGATATGAACACCAGTACTCCCAAGTGCAATTTTGTGGATTAATAATTACTAACCAAGTAAGTTCTAATACTGTTGAACTAATAAAATAAAAATTATGGCTTTTAACATTTAGGAAATTTTGAGATCTATAAAGTTCTAATAGAGACCATTTTTGAAAATTACTGAAGCTGCCAAAGGGGTTATGGACAAGATGTACTCTTAGCATTTGAGTGGTGATCCTCAACCACGACTTGAAAAAATACCGTGCATGGACCCACCACAGGTATTCTGAGTTGGTAGGTCTGGGCTAGGTTCTGGACTGGTTATTTATTTATTTATTTATTTATTTATAATATATTTATTAATGGGGGGGGGAGGAAGAGGGAGACAGTGAGAAATATTGATGGGAGAAAAACACTGATTGGCTGCCTTCTGCATACACCCCAATCGGACCAAAACCACAACCCAGGTTGTACCCTGACCAGTAACCAAACTTGCAACTTCCTGGTGTACGGGATGACGCTCCAACCAACTGTGCCACACAGGCTGGGCCTGGACTGCTTTTTTTTTTTTTTTAAAGATTTTATTTATTTATTTTTAGAGAGAGGGGAAGAGAGAGAGACAGAGAGAAACATCAGTGTGTGGTTGCCTCTCGAGCACCCCCTACTGGGGACTGAGCTGGCCCGCAACCCAGGCATGTGCCCTGACTGGGAATCGAACCAGCGACCCTTTGATTCACAGGCCCACGCTCAATCCACTGAGCCACACCAGCCAGGGTGGACTGCTTATTTTTTAAAAAGCTCCAGAGATGATTGTAATAGATACCCTATATCTGCAGTGAAGAACAACCACTACAGAGGAAAGGCAGGGCAGGGTCCCGTAGAATCTTACTATTTCAGTATGGCCGTCAGATGAACAGCACTGGCAACACCTGAAGTCTGCCAGAGATTTAGAATAGAGGGGAACACCCATACAAGTGAATCAGAATTTGCATTTTAACATGTATTACTTGTAAGTACATTTAAGTTTGAGAAACACTGTTGTATAACATACCATCATGCTATTTTTAAAGCATCAAAACTTTTTTTTCAAGCAAAATCTTATATGAAACCTCTCTAATATAAAATAGGTAAAAAGCATTATTATTCTGGTTGATGAAGAAGGATAGGGAGCCCAGTGCCCTACCTGCTTAATCTCTACCTAGGTCTCCTACCCTCTACCCTACTCCACCAGCCTGAAAACTACTGTCTTAGAATACAAGTTGAGAAGACAGGTAAGTTCTGGATCACATCCATAAACCCTACTTTTAAAGCAGTGGCATGCAAACAGAGGTATCAGAGTAACTCAAAATAGCATCAGCAAGTGCTGTTAACTCTTTAAAATAAACTAACTAAAAGTAAACCTCACATACCCTATGGTGTAATACAAAGGGACTAGGTTCGTCTTAAAGTAGTAGTGATAATGATGATGGTGACCATTTATTGAGCATTTACTAAGTGTCATTCACTATTCTACTTATTTTACCTGATTTTGCTTATCTATTCCTCACTACGGGCCTTAAAGGTAGGTGTTATTATTGTTACTCCCATTTTACAGATGCTAAGTAAGGTCTCTAAAGTGGCATAGGCAGCAGGTAATGGAGCTAGGATTGGAACTCAGGTAGACTGGTTCTAGAGCCTTTGGCTTAACCTCTCCACTGCTTCTCAAATGGAACAGAGGTGCACCACCACTAGTGCAAAAATGGGGGTGGGGTGGGGATAGAAGCACATGAGGTCCTTAGCATATCTGTCCATAACCCTTACCCATCGCTGTCATAAAGGGAGGATAATTGGGGACTTGAAAAAATCAAGGAAAATGCATATACACTATACCTACAACATGAATTTCCATTCTGAGACTTCTTTTCCATTTCAAAGTTGCCTCTGATGTCCATTTTAACAAAATTTCACTTCCATAAAACATTTTTGGGGGAAAGACTCAGTATGATCCACAAACCTGCAGATGTCATATAACTACTTTCCTGGACATGCCCCTTTCCACCACTGAGGTCTATTCATCAGCGAAAAAAGAGGCTCCTCTCAATGTCTATTACAACTTCTCTGTTGTCTAGGTAAGTTGTACCAAGTGAATGAAATATGGCAGCCATCCCTCCCATATCTAATACAGAGCCCTTAGGAGCAAGACCTAATCATAAGGCATTCAAGGGCCCACCATAATCTGCCTTCACACTACTTGTGTTATTTCCTTTTCTCCTATACTGTATGCTCCAATCATAGTGCACTAGTCCCCCCAAATGTCTTCTACCTTCCCATCTCTGTGCCTTTTGTTTTTTTTAAGTCCTTACCCAAGGATATGTTTATTGATTTTAGAGAGAAAGGAACGGAGGGGGGAAGAGAGAGAGAAGCACTGATCAGTTGCCTCTTATGCAAGCCTCAACCGAGGACTGAACCCACAACCTTTTGGTCTATGGGATGATGATGCTCCAACCAGCTGAACCACTCAGCCAGGGCCCATCCTGTGCCTTTTTATACCTGGCTTCCTAGTCTGGAATGCACTTCTCCCTGATGGCCGATGTTCTGTTTAAGTTCAGTTCAGATGCTACTATGTAAAGACTTCCTCGAGCAACCCAGTAAGAAATAAATGTATCCCTCCTGCTATGTTCAGCAACATTATGCTTCATTTGTGGCCTCAGTATCAGGGTACACTTGACTGTTATTTGTGTTTGTGATATGTACACACACACACACACACACACACACACACACACACACACACACACGGGATATATTCCTTGCTGACAAAAACGACAATGAACTCATATTTACATCTGCCTAGCACGATGCCCTACTCACAGCATGAAAAAGAAATGAACTAAACAGAATATAGGATGATTATAACCTACACATGTTCTTCTAGCATTCTTAAGACCTAATGAAAGTGCCAGTCAACAGTGACACCCAATTTGCTTTACATTCCATGGGACAATTTTAGAATACCCAGCTTTCCACTATATTCAGAATCACAGCTCGCAAAGGTTATGACATTCTAAGAGAAGCCAGGTCATATAAATGGGAACCCAGAAAACCCCAGAATTACCTCTGGAGGGTGGACCCCTTGAGGTACAGGCTTTCCCACTAGGTGAGTGTCTCAGGAACCCATCTCTATCAGTGCACCAGCTGGTGTTGCTGTGAGATGCTGCGCTTGGTTTCAGTGAATTTTTTTGGAGACTCTTTCAACGCATTTGCCCATTTCATGATGGTGGTTTATGAATGCACCTGCCCATGTGATTTATGAACCACACTGAGTGTTTAGCAGTTTTTGACCAAAAATGCCATGACCCCCATGCCCTACCCTCCCTATTTACCCAATCTCACTTCAAGTGACTTTTTGTTTCCCCAGATGAAAAAAGTCCTCAAAAGGAAACGTTTTGCTGATGTGGGAGAGGTGAAATAAGGAACGGCAGAAGCACTAAAAGGCATCAAATTAGACAAATTCTAAAACTGTTTTGGGCAGTGGAAAAAATGTCTCGATAGGTGTATTGTGTCAAATGAAGAGTACTTTGAAGGTGACTGAAGTTTAAACATGTAAGAATACACAATTTTTAATAAATAAATTCCATTTTGGGGTATACCCCCTCATATAAAAGAATGAACTTTTAAAATGCTAATACAGCCCACGCTGGTGTAGCTCAGTGGATTGAGTGCGGGCTGTGAACCAAAGGGTCTTTGGTTCAACTCCCAGTCAGGGCACATGCTTGGGTTGTGGGCCAGGTCCCCAGTGGGGGCCAAGTGAGAGGCAACCACACATTGATGTTTCTCTCAATCTCTTCTTCCCTCCCTCCCCTTCTCTCTAAAAATAAATAAATAAAACCTTTAAAAAATACTAATATAGTATGCTCCATACAGAGATTAAATCAGTTCTAGTTTGTTGAGTTGTAAATATGAAAGAAAATGTTGTTAGTATTTGTGCTTTACATCATTAAATGAAAAAATAAAAATAACTTCTGTATTCCTGAAGAAAAAAATTAAAGCATCAAGAATTTGGATATGGATGAGCAGTGACAGTGGAGGAATCACTTCTAAATCTAAATCCTAGAGTTCAAGAAAGGATCCAGAAGGAATGGTAAATTCTATGTCAAGTTTAAAGTGAACACCTTGGCATGAGGTTAGGAGCTCTTTGATGCTAGGAATTAGAAAAAACAAAGAAGGCCCAGGTGCAGGGATTTATAGTGAGAAAGATTCTGATTAGAAAATTCAGCCCTGACCGGTGTGGCTCCGCTGGTGGGCGTCATGCCCCCAAAATGAAAGGCTGCAGCTGGTTCCATTCCCAGTCAGGGAACTATCTGGGTTGTGGGCCTGGTCCCCAGTCGGGGCAAATTCGAGAGGCAACTGATTGATGTTTCTCTCTCACATCTCCCTCTCTTTCTTCCTCCCTCCACTCTCTTTAATTATTACGTAATATTTTATCTTATTTTCTCCTCCTCTCACATAATGATTTAATTTTATTATTATTATTATTTTTAACAGAACCAGAAAGAGCTGTTTAATCTCTACTTTCAGGCAAATTGTTCGGGTAGTAGCAACTGCCACCAGAACTGGGAGCCAAGCCGCCAAAAATGTGGAAAAACAGGGAGGCAGTGCCACGGCTCAGCTCTCCAGACCAAGCTGGGGACTCTCTGTCCGGGGCCTGATAGTCCTGAGTGTGGAAAACAGGAGCTGAGCCTTCCTGAGTTAAAAGGTCCTGCCACCCACACTCTGGCCACCTATCATTGTGGCACTTCCTGTGTGGCAAACAACAGTTTACAAATCCTTTCAGAAGCTTCCTCTTCACCTCCAATCCCCAAGACAGGGATCGTCTGTTCCATTCTACAGATAAGGAAACTGAGGCACAAAGAGGAACACAAAGCCAGACCCATGTATCCCTCTGGAAAGTCTTAGAACCTCTGTTGAGAAAGGTGTCTCCTCCCTGAGACGTGCAGGACTAATAAGGAACCAGGAAAGGCTCTGAGCCTGGGTCCTCTGGCCCAGCTGCCTCCGGGGTTTCAACCTGGCTGCTGCCTGTGCTTTTTCCCAACCCACAAGCAGCACCAGGAGGCCCAGGCATACTTCCAGCCCCAACTCACATGTGGTGCAACTCTGGTTTGGGGGAGCCTGTTGCTCCCACCAAGAAGGAAAATTCACTTGCGCTAAAAAGGCCCTTCACCCCCCGCCCCGCCATAATCAATTAATTATTAAAAACAAACAAACAAACAAACAAACAAACAAACAAACAAACAAACAGTGAAATATTATGGCACTGTCCATGTTGTTGTGGTCCTTTTCTGGGCTGCTGCCCCTGGCCCTGGCCAGACTCCCAAGGGGCTTGTCAGCATTGTTGAAATTCACTACATGACAAACCTGACCGGTTGAATGTTGGGTTGACCTCGGGCACCCCTGTATTTTTATGGACTGATTTCATCAACATAATGAAGATGTTTTGGCATGCTTGTAAAATGATAGAACATCTGTTTTGGATGAACCTTTTCCTAGTGAAGTACTTGCTGACTGGACAAGTTATACAACCCAGTGTCTCAAATGTCATCATTAGCTATGGATTATCTGGATTTAATTCTCAGTCGCACCATTTTCATATACTGGTACAATTTAAGATTAGTCTGTTTCAGTACTTAACAATCACACCACATAAGCACCAGTTGGCTGAACCTTTGTTATGCTGCACAGAAAATACTGAGGCTCATTTCCTTAAACTACAGACTCAGTTGCTTGATGCAACAGTAATGAATCTCAAAAGAGACTATCCAGAGATAATGTAAGTCATCTGTAGGGAGTTAAAACCTCTCTGCGACATCCCAAACCAGGATAAAAATGGTGTTAGGAAAAGTTCTGTCTGACATCCAGTTGGACACCACATTCCCAGCCGCACAGGGGCTGTGTCTGCCTACACAGAACGCTCCCCAGCCAAGACCCTATACTGACTCAGTAAAAATAAAATAAACCCACAACATAACATTTAGTGACCTACCATATCTTCCCCTATTTATGTCCTTAACTTCTGCCTGTGGCACACTAAAAATCCTTGGCTCTGGAAATTAAGCAGTCTCCTTTTTTATCCCCTATCCAAAAAACTATTTGGATACCATGGGAAAGGATAAAACATTTCAGAATACAGAATTCTATTTGGAAGAAGATCTGATATATTCCAAAGAAATTTAAATTAAAGTCAGATTTTTGTCTGAGAGAAGGAGGCTATCAATCACTTTAGGAAATACTGAGCAAATACTAAGTGCCCACATCTAGTATTTCTAAAAAATAGAAACCTGGCCATATAGAAGTATGTGGATTTTTATTGTCTTCTGGTTCTTCTGAGTCCCAAAAATAGACAGACAGATAGACAAGGCTAAAGCACAGAATAAAAAACCCAAAAAGGCTGTTGTATGAAAGATGCTGACATGCTCCACAGTTCCACAAGAGAGCTTCAATGCCTCCTGTGAGTTCTAACTCTGGCTTTCTTGAAAGCTTTTCTCTCCCTCCTTGACATGCAGGGTAACAGGATGTCAAGGGAAAAAGAGGATCCTGAAAAAACGTTAAAAATTCTAGATACAAATAACCCCCAACACTTTGCAAATAAAGAAGCAAGGCAAGGATCAAGGTATTTTTTTAAGAAAAACTCAAGGGAAAGCAGCTATACAGAGGGCCTTTCTATAATATGACCCTTAGGGTTCATGCACCAGATCATGTTTTAAAGCCAACATGGCTCTAGTAAATGTTTATAGATTCTATTACGAAAGTGACTGAAAAACCCATAATACTCTTTGAAAAGTTAAAAAATGTAGCCTAGCTCTGGCCAGGTGGCTCAGTTGGCTGGAGTTTCATTCCGTACACCAAAAGGCTGCAGGTTTGGTCCCCAGTCAGGGAGCATACAGGATCTAACCAATCAATTTCTCTCTTTCACATCAATGTTTCTCTTTCTCTCTCTCTCCTCTTTCCTTTTCTCTAAAATCGATAAACATATCTTTGGGTGAAGATTAAAAAAAAAAGTAGACCTAACCCTGGACTGTCCTAAGATCCATAATATATTTACATTTCAATAAATGATCAGACATATATTAAACATTGTGGGCATTGCAATTCTGTGCCTACAAAATAAATTTCATTTGCAGACTAACCTCTTGGAATACAGAATATGGTTGATTTGGGTAAATAATATTAATAAATAGACAAAAAATTAGGAAATTTAATGTTGAAAGAGACAGTATTAAGGAACTTAAGCAACAGTTTCATTTTAGTTTTTCAGTAAAACATACAAACAGTTGCAACATTTTTTGGCATCAGCATCCTAGATGCATGTTATACATATGGCTAAGGAATGTTAGCAGTTGTGAAATTCAGGCTTTGAATTTGCTTTTTCCCAATTCAGAATTCCCCATAGAGAGATGCAACTACATTTACAGAAGGTTTTCAAGTTGCCTTGTTTGTGAAGTCAACCCACAAAAAGTTCAACCCTTCCCCCTTAAAAAAAAAACCTGCTGGATTAGAGATAGGAAGTGACTATGGTGGGTAAGGTTTATAGCATTCATTCTGAACAAAACACATTCATTCTTTGATTTACTTATTTTAGTAATATTTACAAGCACCTAGAAGTATGCAATGTACAGGATAAAGAAGTAAGATGTAGAACTGTATCAAACTTAAATCACCCACACTCACCTTCTCCCTTCAGAGTTACCTTAAAAGAAAGACCATCCCCTCCCTTACAAAATCCTTAACATACTGCTTTTTCTATAATTATTAGCAGTGTAAGATCAGTACTTCATCTATACTTGCCTGACTCTAGGACAAGGCAAGCGCATTTTATCTAAAAAGAGCCCCACTAAGGGAAAGTTAACTCACTGTTTTGGCTAGTGGCATCATCTGTTTAGACCAGAACATTAACGATATAGGCAGTCCTTTTATTTTAAATTATTGCCGTTAGGACCTTTGACGCAAGTCAAGATTTACATCAAACACAATGGCTTAATCACCTCTCTAATGGCAACTTGCAGTCACTTATAAGCATTCTTCATCATTTAGAAATAGGTACCCTACTTACGATACAAACCAGAAAGTGTGGCCTGCTGACAGCATTCTGGAGCTAAACACCATATTAAACATAAAACGTAGTGATTAAACTGACCTCAAATATCATTTGTCTCTTGTTAAAAAAAACCTTCCCAGGTAATTAAAAAAGAGCCTGCCACCAAATTCCAATAAATTCACTGGAAAATTCAACAAGCCAGCCCTGGCTTCCAAAGAACCTAAAAATTCTTCCTTCTTACTACCCTTCATTCCTTTTGTACTGGTATGATCTCTATGCCTTTATTCCTAGAAAGGGATTATCACGGTTCAGTTTCCACTTATTATCAACTACTACCTGGGGTAGAAGAGCTTGAATAGAAAGCCTTAGATATATAAAATCCATGAAAAAACACGAGAATGTCTATATACTACTGACAGTGCTTTAGACTCTAGACAAGTAGCTTTCCAACATCCTTTTTTGTTTTTTAAGATTTCATTTACTTATTTTTAGAGAGAGGGGAAGGAAGGAAGAAAGAGAGGGAGAGAAACACCGATCGACTGCCTCTTGCACACACCCCAGCTGGGGACAGGGCCAGCAACCCACGCCTGTGACCGGACTGGAAATTGAACTGGCGGCTCTTCGTTTCACAGAAGGATGTCCAACCAGCCGAGCCACACTAGTTAGGGACCAACATTCTTGCACTAAAGATTTACTCTAGTGGTTTGTGATTATTTGTCCTCACTTTCTTGTTTCAATGTCCATGACTTTCCTCCCTCAAGTAACAAAGCAACCACTGAGACAACAATAAAGCAGAGAGAATATACAGTAAGACACAGCTATATCTATCACCATAATCCAGTGGTTGTCAACTCTGGTTACATATCAGAATTACCTTAGGAGATTTTAATTATCTTCATAACAAACAAACAAACATCCTGATGCCTAGGACTCCAGCCATATTATAATAAGAATTTCTGGGGCTGGAACCAGACACCAGTATTTATTAAAGGTTCCCCAAGAGATTGCAGTATGTAGTCAAGTTGAGAACCACTAGATTAACTCAGGATGATAGCCGCTTTCTGGTTTTTCACATAGAGAAGTAATCCCAAATCTTGTTTACTATATACAATATCAGAGGAGTTTTCAAGAAATTCCTAAGCTCTGATCTACTTAAAATTAGGGCATTTCTTCCCTAGTGAAGGGAGTAAGGAGTGTTCTATGTCATTTGTATAAGCAAGGAGGCAGAACTCCTTCGCATACTCTCACACTTGCCAGAAGCTACTTCTCCTCCTTCACAGACAGTAAAATCACAAAGATGTTCAGAGTTCTCATTAAGCAAGATTGGTATTAGTCAGAGACATCTGATTCCTACAAGTTAAATGTCAAGGTGTTCTAGGTCCCCAAGGTTCCTTCTCCTACCTCCAGTAGGTCTATCATCCTGGTCATCTGGGAGTAGATAAGGACCCTATGTCCTTGAGACTTGAGCCGAGTCAGCAGGACATCAAGGGCATACAGCTTTCCACTGTCAGTGATGAGGCTCTCCTTGCCTAGGGAGAAGAAAAGGGAGGAGGGGGAAACTGTATTTAATTGAAGCAGCAAAATCACTCACTGCAAAGCTGTATGCAGCCAAAATTACTACAACCAGGATGCTTGTCATCAATAAGAGCAAGAAAGTACTCTAGAGAAGAACGCGAAGCACTATCAAATCATGGTCCAACAGTGCTCTGGGAAGAAATATCCTGAAAGAGGGAGGTATAGGTTCCTTCCCAACTGACAGTTCCTGATCAGACAGGGGCATCTGAAAACTTCCCTGCTTGAATCCTTACTCAGGCAACAGCAGGTACACATGGACACCTGAAAGTGATGTCCATTATCATGTCTGCTCTAAGTGACCTGAGAAATCTGTTGGTTTTTTTGTCCCTGATATCTCTAGATATTTGTTTCTGCTAGTTCTGTGGCTGAATGGTTTACCTTCTGGAAGTACAACACTGTAAAGAAACAAGGCCCGCTCTTGCCAGCCCCTGGAGACACTTAAACACCAAGAAATGAAAATAAACGTACCCTCTTCTGCCTTAAAAAAAAAAAACAGAAAAAAACAAAAACAAAAACAAAAACAACCAAACTCCCTCTTCCTGGATGATTTCAAATAGGTTGGCTGGTAAAGGTCATTATCCTAAGCTGTAATTCAATAAAGACACTATAGGGCTTGTTCAGCTTTTTATAAAGATTGGCTTTGGGTTTCTGTGAAATGGAAGCTGCTTTCACTCACTAGCTTGTGCTGTCGCCTTCCTCTTTCCATTAAAAAAAAATCATTTCAACCAAAGATCTTTAAAGAATACTTAACTCACAAATTTTCATCTTATCCATTCAGTATCATTCAACTCCCATCACATCTCAGGAAGTAGAGTTTCCTGTTTGCAGACTGGTCCATAAACATGCCTTGAACAATTGTTGTTATTAAGAAGGGAAGAGAGGAGGCTTAAGGGGCTGGGAGATTTAAGGGTGTATGTGGAAGTGACCATGGAATACAAAAAGGGAGAGGGAAAGGCTAAACATATTACACAGACAACTAACCACTAAAAGTAAAAAAGAAAACTGTTAAGAAAAAACATACTGCCTATCTTTTGTTTCTAGTTTGAACCTGTGGTTTTTGGTCAGACTGCAGAGCAATCCAGGAGTTCTCAACGGTCGTTTCTCAGTTCTTGCCACTATTTGCCAAGTGCACAATTATTGTATAAACCGAACAAGGACGGATGTGCTGACAGCACCATAACAAATCATCAACCACTCTGTTTTGCTACAAAGCCATGGGTCCTGGATGTTTACTCCTCTGCACTGCAGCCTGCCTTTTCCCACCTTCGGAACGCTGCCAGGCCACATCTCTCCCTCCACCACCCCTCCCTGACGCCGTGGCACACACCTTTGTTCAGCCTCTTTGTTTGGTCCTGTTTAGATTATTGAAATGCTCTTCTTTTTGTTGGTCTCCTTACTAACACAATCAAATGACTGCAGCTGGGACAGAAGCGACTGCTAAGCCCTCTCTCTGGCACTGGACACAAGGAGGACTGTATAAAATTCCAAATCTGATGAGGCAGCAATGCTTTCACAGCAACTTCAAAGTTTTCTTCTTGTCACAATAACCCTGCTCCTTTAGTTGGATTCCCTAGGGTCTCTCAATTTTGACAGCACCCAAATAATCCCCACAGAGCTACCAATCAATTTTAAACAATATGTTTCTTCCTTTTCTCATTAAAAGAATAGCAAAGTTAAAAAAATTAAAAGCCCATATATTTTTCAGCCATTGAACAGGACTAAGCTAACCACATCAGATTTCTGCAGCCTGCTTATCTTCTCTCTCCATTCACATGTACTCCCTCAACACAAATATTTAAGCATACACAAATCTGTCTTGTGTCTGAATTTTGAGAAGCTTCAATTCATCTTAAAATCATGATTCAATGGTTTTCACACATTCCTGCTTCCCATATCTACTTTATTTTGACAAATCAGAAAGAACTGATGCTAGTATTCAGAAAGCTCAAAGATGATGATGTGCATAGGCTTAAGTGGAGAGAACCTTCATGCACTTGAGAGAAGAAGCAAAAGTGGTCCCTGTTGTTAGCCTGTTAGGTAGGGGAGGTGAAAGTGGATGGACTGGGTATCTTCAGAATGCACTGAAGGAAAAGGCCTAAGAAGAAACTTCAGCAATGGCCTTAAAACCCTTATGTAATGAACAATCATTTCTGTTTCTCTGGTGAGCATGCTAGACAGAGGAAGTCAGCCTCCAGAATCTGTCCTTAGAAAGATATGCAGAAAAATTGGTTTTTCTTTATACACACTGGTGTCTTCTGGGCCTGGCATCCATGACCCAGTTTTTTAGAAGCTACCAAAGCTGCACTGGACAAGAGTATAACCTATTGCTAAGCAGGGCGCAGAGCCAAGAAGAGCACCATTTCCTAGAAATTAGGCTGATTCTGCCAAGTCAAACCTGTGACCAGCCCCTTCTTTAAAAAAGCAGCTCAAAAAAATGTTGAAATGAACCCATCTACTTTCTTACAATCTTTCCTACAATTCTGTGGTACAGTCTTACAGTATTTTTCACTCACAGGTTCTTACTGACCACAGAGTAAGATCCTGCGCAGAGACAAAATGAATGTATCCTACAGCAGTATAATCAGAGTAACATTAAATAATACCTCCTCTTACCAAGGAGGGATCCTTCTCCCAGTGAAACACGGAGACACATTCAGTGTTTGAAATCCAGACTTTCATTAATCTCTCAAGAAATTTAATGGAACCAAACCTTCCCAGGGACACAGAAAATGTAAAAGTACAGAAAAAGAGATAAAATATAGGTTCTAGTGACCCCCCCCACCCCCTCGCTGCCCTGCCCCAGCCAGTCTACAGAGCACAATAGGGTCAGTGAGGAGCTGGTTGGTTCTCACAGTAAACAGCCAGTGAGGCTGGTGCTTTTTATCGATGCGAAAAGAACTCAGACACTTCCTGCTATTTAAACAAGGTCCATTTTTCTTTCAAAGAACAGGAAAAGCCACAAGAGATTCCCACAGCGCCAGCAATAAGCCTTCTACTCCTGTACTGGGAACTAAGCAGCCAGAATGAAGACGGGAGAAACAATAAATAAGGTGTTGTCTTGCTTCTTTCTATACCTGTGTTCATCTTCTGCCTGGGATTCTGTGGTTTCCACACTGCGCTATCCCTCTATTCCCACCAGTATTCAGACATTCTTCACACTCTGGGTTTCCACTTATTTTCCACCACTATACCTTCACGCATTGCTTTCACATGTTCTAAGTCAGCTATGAAGCCATTTACAACACTGTTCTCATATACCCAAAACGGTATCTTCCAGTTCAAAGCATCCTCAAAGCTACTACAGCAGGTTGACCCCAAGTTTCTTGACACTTGACAAAGTTAACATTAAAACGGAAAAACCAGGCCTTAAACCCTGAATCCAGTTATCTCTTAGAAACTGCAGATTCTCTCTTTTGAATACTTAGCCCCAGTTTACTTCCCGTACATGCCAATAAGATGAATACAACCGAAGTATTAGAGAATTTGGAAGACCACAACTAACATGGCAGCTCTAAGCTGCTGCTCCAGTTTGCCACGTGTAAGCAAACAACATGAGCCTATGAACCCTGTGTTTGATTTCCTTAAAAGTAGTCTCACTGCTCTGGCTGGCGTGGCTCAGTGGATTGAATGCTGGCCTGTGAACCAAAAGGTCGCCCATCGATTCCCAGTCAGGACACGTGCCTGGGTTGTGGGCCAGGTCCCTAGCTTGGGGCGTGTGAGAGGCAACTGATCGATGTATCTCTCTTATATCCATGTTTCTCTCCCTCTGTCCCTCCCTTCCCCTCTCTCTAAAAATAAATAAATAAAATCTCTCTAAAAAAAGTAGTTTCACTAAAGCAAAGATGAAAACCTAGTTCCCTTCCAACCCACGTCCATGACCCCAGGAGGTCTGGGAATCTGCTAGCACTTTGGCACAAAACACACTATTTTCCTTCTGGTTATCATTCAGATCTCTAGTGCTTTGTGCAGGACACTATTTATGCTACTTGGGCTAGGCTTTCTGTGAGTGACGACATTCTCATTCATCTCAGTGGTAATGTCACAAGACAACTACTCACTTGACCTGGAGCCTTTCCTACCTCATTTATTTCTACCTTCTCCCCTTTTTGTAACAGTGGCATTCCTTTCTTATCTGTATGCTTATCAAAGGAGAGTATTTAAGCACAAACCTAAAACACATTTCTCTTTACTCAAGTCACAAATTACTTAAATACGCTTATCCATAAATTACTGAGGGCAGAAGAGGAAACAGAAACCCCCAAAACTTCGAATTCCAAATATCTGAAACCAACACATGGAGCATCTCCCTGGTTCTCCCCTTGCCAAAGCTGGAAACGTATTTCAAGAAGACAGAGGACTCACCTGGAATCCTGATGAAAGACCAGCCATTCTGAGGCCTGATGCTCCACAGTCCTCCAGCTGGCTCCGGGAAGAACTGGGATTGTCGATTTAGCCAGTCTGCTGCCAGTTCAGGGGCCCCATTCAACAAACACTGCTTGGCTGCCAGACTCCCTCCTTCCTTCAGCACTCGCCGCTCATACTCTGCACTTCGGTCATTGCAGTAGGAATCCAATGGTACTGCGGTGACCTGCAGTCAGAGTCAAATGAGATGGTTCCTTCACATTTTCCACACCCACTAAGCCTTCTGGGAACCTCAGTTTTTAAATTAAACTAATGTGGATAATTCTTGGGCTAGTAGTTTTACCTTCCCTGTTCTAATAAACTAAACTCTCCCTAATAAATGATTTAGTGAGAGCCTTCCAGGTAAAAGGCCAACCTGTTATAATATGAACCTATAACAAATCTAAAGAGTACTGGTTCACAGATAAACCAGGACACAAGGTCAGAAACAATTCTATCATATATATAATTTGCTTTGAACCTCCCATTGCTGCTGGATGTTGCTTTTGGCAAAGTAATATTTGCCATACATAAGTTGGTGAGGCCAAAAAGGGAACTGGAGCTAGTTTAGTCATCATTAAGAACTAGAGTATTGTCTTGGTGCAGCTGAAGTTATCTTTAAAGATTTTGTGGCAAAGTTCCCACGTTTATCAACACTTCTTTCTCTTTTTCCCTGACTGGGCTGCTGACTGACAAACCATTCGGAAAATAAGAGAATCTTTTTTTCAGGCCATAAGCTGGTGGAGGGGGTGGAGAAGCAATTGCCAGAAGTAGTAGATTCCTTTCTTGGTTAGGGTAGAGGCTACACCACACATCTTATCTCACCACTAGGTGCAACAACACTCAAATGCTGCCTCCCTATAGAAGAGCAGGCTCCTTTCCATCCAGAAACATAGGCTTTATCCTTCTTTAGCTATCTGCAGTCTATTCCCATTCTAATAAACAGCTGTGTATTAAGATGGGAGGAGCCAACAGAACTAGGTTTAACAAGCACACCAGCATCTTAGACTGAGCCTTGAAAATGCTGCCATGGGGTACATAAACAGTCAGCTAGCCTACTATGGAGCTGCAAGGTACCTCTGCTGGGGACTAGAGGATACCAACACCAGAGAAAGAGCATCATTTACCAGTAACCACAGACTATGCTACGCTGCTCGCAGAGAATTGGCTAGGGTGTAGTGCCATCTGCTCGCAGAGAATTGGCTAGGGTGTAGTGCCATCTACAGTCCAGATGGCAAAACTACAGAGGGTGACAGCAAGCTGGGCCCCTAGAGCTCCAAAACCCAGACAGGCTCACACAGAAATTGGTTTAACCAGACTGTACTAGGAGAAGGTTTTGGTAATCTCATATCTCCTCTACTCTCTCCAAAAGGAGTTTGTCCTCTTGTTTCCCAGTTATTAATTTTTCCCACTGAAAGTTGAGCACAGACAAATAAACACAGAAATACAAAGCATGTGGATAAAAATTTGGTCTCTATCTGCTCTGGTTTGTACTGGCAGTGGTCCAGCAGACACTGGATCAGAGTAGACACCTACCATCTAGGGCAGGGATCCCTAACCTTTTTGGCACCAGGGTCCAGTTTTGTGGAAGAACATTTTTCCCACGGACAGGTGGAGGGGGAGAAAGGAGGTGGAGCCCAGGGGGTAATGTGAATGAAGCTTCACTTGCTTGCCTGACGCTCATCTCCTGCTCTGTGGTCCAGTTCCTAACAAGCCATGGGCTGGGGACCCCTGATCTAGTGTGTTAAGTCCCAGAACCTCACAATCAACTGCTGCTAATTCCATAAAAATGGTTAAGGAAGCAGCAGTCTATGGACTACAGAAGTATCACCAGCTCTATATATCTCAAATAACACACACTTGGATGAGTAGAGCATAATCTGTGAGAGACTAATACTGGCCAATTTTACAAAGATAAATCCTTTGGGTTTTTTTTTTTTTTCTGTAGAGCAGGAAAACTTATAATGGAATTATACATAAAGACTTTGGGTGCACAGTCCCAAGATGAGAAATTCAAAGCCAGAAACACTCAGCCTGAAGGAATAGGGTGAACAGTGACGCAGAGGATAATGTCTCCCCTGCATGGGACTCATTTCTAGGAAGTGTTAGTAGTCAAAAACAAACCAACTTTTTCCAGCTGTAAACTTTCACCTATATTCCAATTTGCATTTTGCGGGTATCCTTCCAAGTTCAGGACTGAAACTAGGAGGCTTGCAAGGCACAGTTCTTAGTAAAAAAATGTTTTAATGTTTTGATAAGCTTCTTTGGCAGGAGCCCTGGATCAAGATATATGCGGAATCATAGAAAGTCATGTTGTATATACGTAAGCAGCAAACTCACGGGGCCGTAAAGGGGGCAAACAAGTCCGTTTCTACTCAAATCCTGCTTTCCAAGTCGGCTCTATCCTAGACGGCCTCCACCCAAGTGGCCTTCCTGATTGCTCAGAAACAGGGAGAGATGAAGCATGACCTTCCATTTTCTCCTCCCCACAAATTGAAATACACCCTCCTGTCAGCCACATAAGCTAACCTGTTTCTTGCTTCATTAACTTTCTAAACTATGGTATCTTCAGAGGCTGCCTCCACAAGCATTCAGAGCGTCCTTCCTAAGGACATGTATATTCCTGCTCTAGCTCTAGGAAGCGTGACCGCTCCAAGCGCTACATTTTTTGTAAGATGGATTCCAGGGTCTTAGTTTATGACTCCTGCTGAATTATTTTCTCAGCTAATGAGAAAAGAGCTGCCATAATTCCTTCCTTAATGGCACAGTTCTTCCTGAACTGACCCTAAAGTTTTTACATCATGTGCCAGGAAAAATTAATCATCTTAACTCAAGGCCAAGGTTGAGGCCTCAAAGGAAATCAGTTTCTCTCCATCAAGATGGGTGAGAAATCAATATAGTTAAGGTATCATGAAATGTTGCCTTATTCATAACCCAGGCCTGATCTGAAAGATTAAGAATTTGTGTACATGTGCATAAAATATTGACATGTTTAAAATTCTTTTTCCTGTCCTCACAACCATCACGTAATTATTCCCATTTTCAGGTTTGGCACATGTTATGTGAAGAAACCCTACAAATAAATAAGGGAGGAGAGGCCGAGTAGGACGCTGAAAAGAAGTACTCCAGTCAAATGATAAAAGCTTCCTCCTATTCCCCGACTACCACATCTTTCTACACTATGACAATCTTCTTCAAGCTACTGTTTACTGTTCTTTAGGGAAACAGCAGCACCGCATAAGACAGTTCAGACTTCTGGCTCCTCAGAGCTATTCAAACAATACTCTGAAGTACAGCTGGGGTGCCCATGTGTGAGTATGTTCGGAGAGTGGGGCTGTTCTTCAGAGTAGTTGGCTCTAGAGCTCGGGATGGTACAAATCAAAATTGTTATGTCCATCAATGCCATTACAGTTCAAGGCAGTTCACTTTTCACTGGCCTGTAAGACACTGGGAATATAAGAAGTAAAAATACCCTGATATACTGCTCTAAAAATCTAGACTTCCTTTTATCAGGCCTCTCAGTAAGGAGACTGGGAAGGAAACAAACCACACAATTATGAAGCCTCAACACTACTTTCCATGGAAGTACTTGACTTTAGATGTTTCTTAAAAAAGTGAATTTTTTACCCTGGCTGGTGTGGCTCAGTGGATTGAGCAAAGGCCTGCGAACCAAACCACCACGGTTCGATTCCCAGTCAGGGCACATGCCTGGGTTGCAGGCCAGTTCCCATCAGGGGATGCACAAGAGGCAACCATACATTGATATTTCTCTCCCTCTCTCCTTCCCTTCCCCACTAAAGATAAATAAATAAAATCTTTAAAAAAAGTGAATTTCTCTGCATCAGCTTCAGCTTCAAAGACCAAGAATGCTTTGGAAGAACTGGAAACATACAAAATCTAAATTCTGGACTATCAATATAAATCAAATGAAGATGACAGTGGCAAGGGAATCACCTTCATGTAATAGAGGACGAGCAGGAAGAAATCTAGGAAGGCTGGAGTCAATGGGACTCAATAGCATCATCTCATTTTCATTCATCATCTTCCTTTGGACCCTCTGCCAATTCTGATCTTTAATAACTTAATAAAGTGAGGATGCAAGGTGATGTAAATAATGGTACAAAAATATCACTAAGGAAGATTCAAAAGGCTCTACCTTCTCTGAACAGAACTATGAAAACAGTCAACTTGCAAGGATGAGTAGAGAAAATAAACAAAAAACACACAGAAAAGTAAGAAATATCAGCCTCTTAAGAGTCTTCTGGTTAACTGAAAGTTGCCCCTTAAAGTAAAAGGAAACAAGATGGAAAAGACAGAAACTTGAACTTTGCTCGACCTACAGCGTCTGGCCACTTCTCTGCTATGTCTCTCTTCCCATCAGGTTTTCCTTCGAGGTTGGCAGAGATTTTTCTGGCATTGATCAATAAGGACTTGAAAGAGACGTAAGCACAGTAAACCACCAGAGCATGCCAAGGGCAACCTTTGCAGTAATGCTGTCAACAATCACGAGGGTGTCTTGTTTTGATACACAGGGTATAGGAAGAACCCAACAACCGCCCGAAGTTGAAACTCTAATAGTAACTACCCCATCTACAAATAAGACTACGACTGCTGAATGCGCAACAGTCACTTTTCACAGGAAACACACTTGTGAACCACAGTCCAGGCAGAACTGCTGAGGAAAGTGAGAGAACACCACACTAAGAAGTTTCTTGATGCCAGAGTGTCATATTTCCTTTTGTTATTTGGAGATTGTACTGAGATGACAAGTCCAGATCAAATCTCCCTGCCAATCCAGCCCCCTCCTCTGAAAACCCCTCAAAAGCCTAAATGCAGGTGACAAATGATTCCCTCTCCTTTTCAAATAGTTCCCTGTCCATGACCCTGTTGTTGGGTGTTAATCCACCTGACAGATGGCTTGCTGCCATGGCAGATTAGAGCCCCTGACTAAATGAGAAGAACTAAGAAGAGAGACAAGGTCAGAGGAAAAAAAACACTCCTATCTACTATACAATCATTCTCAAACCAACACAGTCCAGAGTAAGAAGTGCTGTCTTGGGACAGCCAGGACCATGGTATGCATGCTCTTACTAAATACTAAGGATTTATATGTTTCTCAAGATCCAAATAACTTAAAAACAGTTAAGAAATGGATCTCTTGAAAATTAGTATTTTTAAAATACCATGTGTTTTGTTTATTCCCTCCCGTGGCACTTACTCGTGGACTGGCCACACACAAAAAAGATGGCAGCTCCGTGAGCAGGCAGCAGCGAAGTGAGGAGGTAGCTGATCTCCGCTGATGGATGACCTGGTCTGAGTAGCCACTCACTGCCTTACAGTGGCTGCTGAAAACCAGAAACTATAAAACAAAAAGTCAGATGAGTGCCATTGATAATTATGTTTAATATAATCAAAACAGGGGAAATATCACATTTTAAACATCTGATTTAAAGACATTCTTTCTAGTGAATATTATTATTCTAATAAGCACTATTTAGAACCCAACTTATACTCTAGACGAAGTCCATACTCATTTCAAAATGTGGCTTTATATTAATGTATCCTAATCAAGCGTCATTCCTATCTTTTTGTGGAAGAGATACTGTTAATTATAAATGGCAATAACAAAACCTTCATTAGACAGAACACTATGTACAAAGTCTGTCCAGAAAAAAGTCCAGCCATTGTTAATACAACAAGTACAGTTTGTGTAATAATGATAACCTCGCAGCCAAGGAGACTGGACTAGAATGTGGGTGCGTGAACAATGAGGACTTCACTGTTCTCATTGTTCAGTGGGGATGGTAGACGCCAGTGAGTGAGCCATGTGTACTGTGTAGCTGTTGCATTCAACATGACTGAGCAAGTAGAGCAATGAATCTGTATCAAATTTTGCTTTAAGCATGAATGTTTCCTCCGCAGAAACTATTCAGGTGATTCAGAAGGCCGCAGCTATGGACAACTGGTGATCAGCAGTTTCATCACAACAATACACCACTCATGCATCATATCTCCTGCAGAAGTTTTTTGTGAAACATCAAATCAACCAGGTGACTAGCCCCCACTACATCACAGATTTGGTACCCTGTTGACTTCTGGCTTTTCCCAAAAGAAAAACCATCTTTGAAAGGAAAGAGATTTCAGACCACCAATTAGATTCAGGAAAATCCAATGGGGCAGCTGATAGCAACTGGGAGAAGTGTGTGAGGTCCCAAGGTGCCTACTTTGAAGGGGTCTGAGGTATCATTGTTCTATGTACAATGTTGCTTGTATCTTCTTCAATAAATGTCTCTATTTTTCATATTACATGGCTGGATACTTTCTAGACAGCCTGGTGGTACATATGTGGGGGGGGGGGAGTTTGGTTCATTTGTTATATCCATGGATGCAAACTCATGTCTTCAGTCAAAAGCAATTACCAACAATATTTCTTCTAAGTTGTTCTTTAAGGCAAGTCTATTTAGCCTCACATTGGTGTACTAACATAGTGTAGTGTAGTTCCAGCAAGGTTAGCTGTTTTAATTATACAGTGACATCAATACAAGTGGTCAGGAAGAGGAAACAGTATCTCTTTAGTTCCTCTACCTGACCACCACTCAAAAAAAAATTCTTCATTTACATTACTGTATCAAAAATACATTTTCATAGACTCCACAGCTCATGTCACAACTTCAGTTTTCAGCCATTCATATGAAATATTTAAAGTATGGAATATTCATATTCAAAGAATTTGTCAGTGGGATTACAGTGTTCTATATCACAGGTGCAGGTCTAGACATTTTATTGTTGGATCTTCATTCATGATGATTTCTATTTTACTGATTTCTTAAATAAGGCAGTTTGATAAATAACCACATAGAGGAAAATAATACACAATGTAGTCAAATTTATACACTGTTGTAAAGTCAAGAAAACAAACTGCAAGATGAACGGTAATCAGCATCCTCTGCAGGAGAATAATAATTATAATTAGAGTACCAAAAATTTACAGTAACAAATCTCTTCAAGGCTTCTTTGTTCACTCCCAAAGTAAATGAGTTCTTGAGGATCAGAATTTGAGAGAAGCCACCTCAAGCTGTCATACAGGACATGTGTATCAGAATCTGCTTCCATGAAACCATCAGCATCTTCTGAATAATGGTCATGAACAAAATGAAAGGCTTTAACTGTTTCCAGTAGAGTTGAGCTGCCTTCAGTGGTCTCTAAACACACCGTAGGCAAATCTTTATGACACTTTATTACAACAGTGGGTCCGTGTAGCTTTATTGTGCTTGACCTTTTTCTCTAAATATTGAAGTGCTTATTATTACCCACAAAAGAACTTTAAGCTTCTGATAAGAGTTTTTCAACATTATCTGTATACTCATCTTTATACTGGCTAGTATCTATTGGGTTGGCCAAAAAGTCTGTTTAGTTTTTTCTGTAAAATAAAAGACACATTTTCATTTTCACCAATAAACTTTTATTTGAATATTTTGAGTATGTCAGCCATCTCCTGCTATTGGCTTCTAGTGGGTAGAGCCCAGGGGTGCTACCAAACATCTTCCAAAGCATAAGAGAGCTCCACAGCAAAGAATTCCTTGGCCAAAGTGTCAACAGTACCAAGAAACTTTGCAAACAACTTTTGACATTTTCTATCAGTCACAGCACCTTCTCCATACACTGCACAAATCTTTTTTTGTGTTCCCATTGTGTTTTTACCTTTCTTGAAATAAAGCATAATATGCCAAATATGTTGCATATCTTCTTCCATCTTCAATATTAAAATGCTGCACAAAAATTCACCAATTTTGATAAGCTTTTTTTAATGCACACTGATATTACAGCTGTCACAATATAATCTAACAAAATTGTTTCGAATGACATTAAAGACAAGTAAACACTACTAGAACCATTGTATGGAAGAAGAAGAAACTAAACAAACTTTTTGGCCAATCCAGTAAATTGAAATCCATCCCTTTCTCTATGTATTTATGTCTATTACCATCTGAATGCCTGGTATGAGGATGAGGATGAAGATTGTCAGACAGGGTGTCACCCAACTCTTCCAATACTTAACACTGAATATCAAGGAAACTTAAAAATTCTATTATTTGGTGCACAAATAAAGGTAAAAAAAGTAGCCAATTTTCTTGTTTTCCCAAAGTGCATTTCTGATTATCAGCAGCAGCTCCTCTTGACCCTCCTGAGGGTAGAAAGAAGAGATGATACAAGTCCAGCAACCACTGCTCACTACAGTACTAGTAGTAGTACAGGGTTGTAAGTTGGGATGTACACTGGTGCCCAGGCCGAGACAGCAGCAGTAACTGACCTAAAGACTATTAATTTTTTACTAACTTCTAAAGAAAAATAACTAAACCATCTATCAGAAATTTCTTCAAGCTACCCTCATTTTAGGTATTCTTAAATGGCAAAAACCAACAGAAGCCTTAAAAAAATAATCTTTCTTTCTTAAAGATTTTATTTATTTATTTTTAGAGAGAGGAGAAGGGAGGGAGAAAGAGAGAGAGAGTGAGGCAGTGCATGCCCATCGACGTGTGAGAGAAACATCAATTGGCTGCCTCTCCTGTGCCCCCAACTGTGGACCTGGCCCATAACCCAGGCCTGTGCCCTGACGGGGAACCAAACTGGTAGACCTTCATTTTGTGAGACCACAGGCAACCAACTGAGCCAAGCCAGTCAGGGCAAAAGCCTATTTTTTTTTACTTCACTTCTAGCATATAAAGGTAAAAGATGAAATAATAAGTATTTCCTTCAATTATTTTCTCATCAATGTTATAGTTATTAATAAGAAAGGGTTACAGCTTTCACTGTAGGAAGTTCCTTTTAACATAGTATGTCTCTAGTGATAGCTTCGTGGAAAAAGCCCTGACTTTCCAGACATGGTTGTTCCTAAATTAAAACATGTTCACTCATCTTACATGATCTATGTTAAGATGGTAGTCTCATTGGAAGTCACTAAGTCAAGGTGATTTATAGCTTTCTGATTCCAGATTTAAAAAAAGAATTCACTGGCTCAAACTGTTCAACATATGTAGCCTTAGCTTTAGAAAAACCATGACTACCTCTAGCATATTTTACTCAATCTATCCTGTTCTAGATTATTTTCTCTTAACATCGGTTCCATCAAGCCTAGTACAAATAGTCCTTGGTACCACACTACCTACATTTCCTTCACATAAATGGCATGAACTACCAGACACAGCTGGACAGAGAATAATTCAATGCGTAATAAAGAAGAACACAAAGGGCACCTTAAACAACATCACTGTGCAGGATGCTTGAGGGGACAGGACAGAAAAGAAGGTTCACTACTTCGTTACTTAGTTTGACCTAAAACAAATTAAGAAAAAAAGAAAAAAGAAAGAAGCAGAATGTCACACTGTTAAGAGATGTGACCTGGTTATAAGGTGGTCACAGGTTCTGCCATCCTACTGTCCCTGCCTCACGCTCGTGAATGTCTCCTTCCACTGGCGGCACTGGCGGCTATCTGCACCTAGCCGCCAGCACCACAGTATGCACACAGCAGTGAAGTCAGGCTTTTGTGGAGTCTTT
This sequence comes from Carollia perspicillata, assembly GCA_004027735.1. Lineage (NCBI taxonomy): Eukaryota > Metazoa > Chordata > Mammalia > Chiroptera > Phyllostomidae > Carollia > Carollia perspicillata. Next base: position 28,537 of record PVKM010001162.1, read on the forward strand.
TGGCTTCATGTAAAAGTCTTAAGTGAAAGTAAGTAGGGCAGAAAAAAATACAATAAAAATAAATTTAAAAAAATAAAGAAAATAAGTAGGGCGGAATGACAGGCACCACAACTGCTTACTTCTTACCACAGTGTAGCACAGAACACACAGATGTCGTTCCCTCAGTTACAGACTCACCTATTTAAAAAGAGTCCATACTTTGCTCTTCATGTCTTGTTTAAAATTAAAAAACAAAAACAAAAACACTTATGCTAATATTAGGTCATTACTTAGAAATTGATTTTTTTGCTTTTGTTCTTAAGGGCATACTGTTTATAGATCTACTGCTAGACTATATGGATTCTATTTTCACAGATATATTTTTAAAAGATTTATTTATTTTTTAGAGAGGGGAAGGGAGGAAGAGAGACAGAGAGAGAGAGAGAGAGAAAAACATCAGTGTGCGGTTGCCTCTCACATGGCCCCCACCAAGGACCTGGCCTACAACCCAGACATGTGCCCTGACTGGGAATCGAACCTGCGACCCTTTGGTTCGAAGTCCACGCTCAATTGACTGAGCTATGCCAGCCAGGGCTTATTTTCACAGATATTTTAAGCGACCAAACAAAAAGAGGGAGAACAAAATACAGAAAAATCCTGAACAGTTGTTTCCCAGAGCTTTCTACAAGGTGTGTTGGCAGCTCTTGTGATCTAAGGAAATTATGACAGATAAATATTGTAGTTGCAAATTTAACAGTTAGCAAAAATGTTTTTTGGAAACTTCTGTTGGCGGGATTGTTCATCAATGGTCAGTCAAAACTCTCTAAGCATTTAATAAAGAATAATGTTTTAAGACTTATGCACAGCCCTGGCTGATGTGGTTCAGTGGTTGAGTGCAAGCCTGTGAACTGAAAGGTTGCTGTTTTGATTCGAGTCAGGGTATATGCCTGGGTTACAGGCCAGATCCCCAGTTGGGCGAGTGTATCTCTTACACATTGATGTTCCTCTCCCTCTCTTTCTGCCTCCCTTGCCCCCTCTCTAAAACAAGCAAACAAACAAACAAACAAACAAACAAATCAATCAATCTATAAAAAAATAGAATTACTAAAAAAATACAAAACTGATACATACCTCACTCCTCTCAAAATAAAAAAAAATTATCTTAAGGGTCTTTTGTATATTTTAAATTGCAAAATCTTAAATACTCCCAATTTCATGACATAATTTGTTTACTACAGTTGTAGAGTGTATAAGCTTTCAACATGTATGATGCCTAAGTAGACCTTACCATAACGATAGTTTCATTGAGGCTGAGATGGGAGATGTAGTCAATGGTGTTACTATATTTCTGTCAATCATCATTCTTAACATAACAATGAACTGCTTATATTATAAAAACTGTTCTTCCTCCCCAAATAATGGCTAAATAGTATATTTCTTACAAATTCTTGTTTCTGTCCTTATTTTTCAAAAAATAAGATTAAAAATAAAAAAGATTCATATATGTGAGACTTGTATTCTTTAATTCCTGCAAAACCATACAGGAAAGGAGCCCTAGCCAAAGCCCACAGTGGGGAAGGAGGTGTGTAAGAATAAACTTATGAAAGTTTTGAACTATTCCTTCTTGAAATTCTCACCAGTTAAGCAGGGCAGAGCACAACGAAATTAAGAGGAACATAACATCAAAAGAGAAAAATAGTATCAGACAAGCATTCATGTCAAGTAAGAGATTTTTAAAAGGTCCTAAACTCTGTTCAAAACACCCTGAAATACTATCCAATCTGTGTCTTTATCCTTGTTCTTAGTTTCTTGATGTTTACGGTATTATCCCAAAGCCAGTATTATGAGAGTGGTACTTCCCTCAACTCTGCAGCACAGAACTCAAGTTTAATATTCACTGCCGGGTGAGAACAAGATGTTAGGATTGGGTTAGACTGCTGAATGTGATCTAAAGTGGTAAGTGATCTGAGACAGCTTACCAAGAACAAGATGACAGTACGCACCTAAGCCAACATTCATTATCTGTCCTCAAAGGAATAAGAACAAAGCCTTTTACCTTGTTCTGATGACAGGAAGCTGTATTTAGGAGGCAAGCTGCTGAAACAATACCTACTACTGTTTATAAAACAAATAAAGGCACAGAAGAGAACAGAATGAAGGATTTTCTGCCTTAAGAAAAAGCTGAAGAAAAATTAATTTAAAGCTAATTTGGTAGGTCCAAAGGAATTTTATTCAAATTATTTGAATAGTATAAGAGAAAGATTCTTGACTCTTGTTTCTGATTTCAGCATGTCCCCTGTTGCTTTTCTCAGGTCCATCTGCTTGAGAATAACCCCAAACTTTACTTTTAAGACTGGTCTTAATCATGAAATCTATATTCCATTTGTATGGTCTTCCATCAAACCTTTGAAATGTAACTTGTGTTTAGTTTGCATATTAAAACAAGGCTACTCCATTTCCTAGTATCACAAAAGAAAGCAAAACAAAGAACTGGAGAAACAGCATCTCTTCAGCATTATGTTTATGAATAATGTAAGTTACATAATCAGAACTAAAGTGGCAAATCAAAAGATAATGCAAGATACAGAATGGAACAGAGTTTGCAAGGAAAAGTTCTGCTCACAAGAAGTTATTAGGCCTTATGAAGAATGAAATCCTGTTGAAGATGAAAGCCAGGTATTATACTGTTTTTAATATAAATACAGCTGACATTTGCTGTGGCTAATAAAATTGTAAACAGATGGGTGACTTGGAGAGCTGGGAGAGATACCAACATCTTTTCCTGTTTAAGAACTTTCATGATGTCACAGCCAGAACCCAGCTATATCCTAAGCCAAAATCTCAGGACAGTGAATAGCAAAAAAACCTTTATAATGAAGTACTTAGTATCAAGGCATCAGCCTAGCAGTAAAGATCTATGGTCCTTCTGAGATATGTCCATAATTTTCATACCTCTCTCTCAAAAGGTAGAGCCTAATTCCCTGCCCCTTGGGAATGAGCTAAACTTAATTCCCAAAACTAGCTCATAAGGCACTGTGGTCCCTTCCTTAGACTCATTTGCTCGCGCGCTTTCTCTCTCTCTCTTGAATCACTCACTTTGAGGGAAGCCAGCAGCCCTGCCGTGAGGACACTCAAGCAGCCTCATGGAAAAGCCAGTGGAGCAAGGAACTGAGACCTCCAGCCAACAGCAACTTGCTGGACATGAAAGTGAGCTACCTTGGAAGCAGATCCTTTGGCTCTACTTAATCCTTCAGGTAACTATGGAACCGTAGCTGATATCTTGACTTCGTAAGAGCCAAAATCACCTAACTGACCTGCTCCCAAGTTCCTGACCAACAGAAACTGTGAGCTATTAAATGCTTATTGTTTTAAGCTGCTAGATTTTAGGGTAATTTGTTACATAGGTATACGTGACTACTATAGGGGCTAACATCCACACTGACCCTTTTTGCCATTATTCTTGAGTTTTCTATACATTAACTCCTGGTGTTCCTCAGTGTTAAGAAATGCTTCTAGTTCTCAGCTCAAATGCTGGACAAAAATAAATGATGTACAATAAAAAAAATCAATAAATGATTAAACAAGTTACCAATCCCACTCATGTTGCCCAACCCATAAGGAAAAGTTAGAACTCTTCACAAGATTCTATTTTAAATACTGAGTAATAATATACTTTTACTTTTACTTTTAGGCCGAAAGACATTTCCCTGAAATGAGAATACATGCCAAGTTCCAAAAAGAAAGGCAATGATAACATTGTATAATATAGCAACACTCACTAAGTCATTGAGCAAACATTAATTTAACCTTGTAAGTGCAAGGTGCCTAAAATAACCAGGCCACAAAGACAAGAGGGACTGTATATAATGCCCAAACACTTAAACTACATTCTCACTTGGGGTGTGTGTGTGTGGGGGGGGGGAACGAAGGAAAAAAAGACAATTGCTTAATAGTGCCTTTTTTTCACATTAATTAAGCTCAGTTTTAGTCTTTCTGGACACCATAAACATTCTTTGCGATAGAGAAGAATCTTTCTGTTAATTACAGAGCTCCTACCAGTATTCACTAGTTTTCTACCAGGTAAATTGGGTAATTTTGCATCCCCATCAATTGTCTCTCCTTTATGTTCAATTTCCCTTTTTGTTGCCTTCTTCCTTTTCAGATTTCCAATCTCAGTCTCTTTTTTCTTAATAAACTCAATTTTGACTTAAACCCAACTTTCCCTCCTGAAATACCTTCCTATTCTTCTTTTTAATTGCCATACTTCATTACCCACTCTCTACATTTTCTATTTTTAAAGATTTTATTTATTTATTTATTTATTTATTTTTAGAGAGGAAGAGAAAAACTGACTGGTTGCCTCTCATAAGCAACCTGGACCAGGGACCAAACACACAACCCATGAACCCTAACCTGGAATGGAATCTGAGACATTTTGCTTTGGGGGAACGATGCCTAACCAACCGGGCCACACCCATCAGGACTCAACACTTTCTAATGAGAATGTTTCTCACTATAAATCACTCCTAGCATCAAAGAGATCCTAATCTCACGCTGAAACGTTCACTTTAAACTTGACATAGAATTTACCATTCCTTCTGGATCTTTTCTTGAACTCTAGGTTTTGGAAGTGATTCTTCCACTGTCACTGTTCAGTCATATCCAAATCAGAGTCCCCTGACACTTTTATTTTTTTGCAGAACACAGAAGTATTTTTATTTTTTGATTTAATGATGCAAAACACAAATGCTGATGACAAGTTTTCTCTCACATTTAAAACTCAACAGATGGTACTGATTTAATGGCTACATGGAGCAAAACTGTGTTGGTTTTTTAAAAATTTATTCTTTTATAAAACAGGGGACCCCAGAAAAACTGGAATTTATTTAGTAAAAAATTGTTTAAACTTCAGTCACCTTCAAAGTACTCTCCATTTGATGCAATACACCTATTCAAAAATGCCCAGCATGGCCCTGGCTGGTGTGGCTCTGTGGACTGAGTGCAGGCCCGTGCACTGAAAGGTCATGGGTTTCACTCCCAGTCGGGGCACATGCCTGGGCTGAAGACCACGTCCCCAGCTGGGAGCCGGGTAGAGACAAAAGATCGATGTTTCTCACACAATGATGTTTCTCTCCTTCTCCTTCTCCCTCCTTTCCCTTCTCTTCAAAAATAAATACATAAAATCTTAAAAAAATCTTTTGGAGAAAAACATAAAGCATTATCTTCATGACCTTGGTATAGGCAAAGATTTCTTCAACAGGACACAAAAATGCTAACTTCAACAAAAGACACCACAGAGCGAAAAAGTAATAAGCCATAAGAGTAGAACATATCAGCAGTACATAAAAAACTACAAATCACTAAAAAAAATACAGACAGCCTAAAGAAAATAAGCAAGGGTCTTAAGCATTTCATAAAGGAGATTATCAAAACAGCCAATAAGCATTAGAAAAGTTATTGAATATCATCCCTCATAAGAGAAATATAATCAATCAATAACCTCAAAATGAACCAACAATGCCACATTCTGGCAAAGATGTAGAGCAACCAGAACCTCTCATACTAAAAGTAAAAATTGGTGCAATTGCTTTAGAAAATTGTTTGGCACTATCTATTAAATATTACCATACGCAGACCTTATTACCCAGCAATTTGACTACTAGATATATGCCCCACAAAAATGCATATAAAATTTCACTACGGGTGTGTATGATAAGTTAGCAGCACTCTTTGCAATAACAAAAACTAGAAACAACCCAAATATTTGCCTATGGTAACTCTTGTGTGGAAGGCACTAGAGAAGACAGTGAATGGAAGTGGGCACAAAGGGGCTTCTGACGTACAGTTCTGGTAGTGTTTTGTGAAGTCATTAAGCTATACATACACTCACAATTTGCACACTTTCCCATATGCATGCTAATATCTCTAGAAGGACAGCCCATGCAATGAGAAAAGGCTTAAAAATTTTAATATATTGTACCTTATTTCTCCCTGTCCCTCTAACCCACCTGACCTGTCACTTACTAAAGGAAAGCAAATGTTCACCTTTTCAGAATCAGGTTAGTTGCTTCTTAGAGTCATGAGTCCAAATGGTTACTAATTTTGTTAGGAGAATAATACTCTTAAACCTTTTCAGTAACTTAGTATATTGGTTCTCACTTCCAACTTTACTGCCCACTACCCTCTTAAGCTTCCACTTTTATACAATACATTGGTCCTTTTCTAATCTTTCAAGACTTTTCTTGTCTTTCCAAGTTTCTAATTTAGCATATGAATTATAGTAAATACCTTTCAAGTTATATTTTCAGTCTATTTGCTGAAAATAGTAAGCATAATTGTAAGCCTGTTTTCTGAGAAAATAAAAAATTATCTGATGTCACAGTTGTCGGACCCCTATTTAGCAAAGGGGGCTTTCACAGGATTTGTAAATTGTACTAACAATGCCAGAAGTATTTTTGTAGACCTCAACAACAGCAACCAAGTCACATCAGGAATGAAAGGCACAAAGCACACATATGATGAATTTATCCTACACAAAGCAGCAAACAAAAAGAACCTTAAGACCTTGTGTTTAAAATCAATTGACAACACCCTATCCCATGTGGCCCAGTTGGGTTTGGCATTGTTCTACAAAGCAAAAGGTCACTGGTTCAATCCCTGGTCAAGGCACACACATGGGCTGTGGGCCTAGTCCCTGGTTGGGGAGCATGCGAGAGGCAAGCAATTGATAGTTCTCTCTCACATTAATGTTTTTCTACCTTGCTTTCTCCCTACCTTCTACTCTCTCTAAAGAAATGAACAGATTCTTAAAAAAAAACCCAAACCCCAAAACTAATCGACAAATGTAAACATCAGCACAACAGATAATTACTACACTTAAGTCTCAGCACTGCTGTCAATATTTGATGAATTATTTGTAAAAAGACTAGTTTTTCAATCTTGTTTTTTTAAAAAAACTAAAATCTTGCACCGTCAGAGTAGACTATGAAATTTAATAGTGTGGTTTTGATGTGTGTATGCACATTAAAATATGCATCTTAAAATTTAACGTTTATAATATTTTTTTAAAAAGACTTTGTTTATTTTTAGAGATAGGGGAAGGAAAAAGGGAGAGAAACATTAGTGTGTGGTTGCCTTTTGCACAACCCCAACTGGGGATGTGGCCTGCAACCCAGGCACGTGATCTGACTGGGAATTGAACCAGACACCTTTTGGTTTATAGGCCTGCACTCAATTCACTGAGCCACACCAGGCAGAGCAACTTTTATACTTTCAACTAATGAACTTTGGAAATCTGTTCTAAAGAATCAGGTGTCTGAAATATTCTTCTCTACTCTTCTTTGCAAGAAACCAAACCAAAAACCAAAAACAAAACCACTTTTATCTAGATGAATGTTTTTTGAATAAGAAAAATTCAGTTCAAAGAAACCAGTGTGAGAAAAAGCATAATAATGGTGATAGGCATATTCCAACAAGATCATTCTTAGGAAATAGTTCCCATAATAAACCACTGTGTTCAAGTTTGAGTCAGCTGGTTCTTTCAAAATCACTTATTTTTATTTATACTATCCGTGAATATCAGAGAGATAACAGATATATGCCAGAATATACTAAGACAGAGATGGACCCTGATAAGTAGCTATGTCAGGGTAACTCTGGAATGAAATATGTATAATAATGTTCTCTGAGCAACTTCTGGTCTTATCTTTTATATTTCATATATCTTTTATATATATATCTTTTATATATCTCACTTAAGAAAGTGAGACTCTTCCATAAGGTCAAAAATATCAAAATATCAGTTTCTTTTCTTTACTACTATTACAAGAATGGTACAGAATCTTCGACATGATGACTCTCTTTATCTAGTCCTCTGGCTATTCTAATATTATATAGTCATCAAGCGCTAGGGATGATAGGGATGGTAATGAAATCATGATAGGGATGGTAATGAAATCATTTTTAGTAGGTTCACACTAACATTGTAAAAAAGAATAGCCCTGGCTGGTGTGGCTCAGTGGATTGAGCGTGGGCTGCGAACTAAAGGGTCGCCAGTTCGATTCCCAGCCAGGGTACATGCCTGGGTTGCAGGCCAGGTCCCCAGTGGCGGCCACATGAGAGGCAACAACACACTGTTGTTTCTCTCCCTCTCTTCCTCCCTCCCTTCCCCTCTCTCTAAAAATAAATAAATAAATAAAATATTTTTTAAAAAAGAAGAAGAAAAATGCCCTGGCTGGTGCAGCTCAGTGGGTTGGGCACTGGCCTGCAAACCAAAAGGCCACTGGTTCAATTCCCAGTCAGGGCACATGCCTGGGTTGCAGGCCAGGTCTCCAGTTGGAGAGGCAACCGAGTGATGTTTCTCTTTCACACTGATATTTCTCTCTCTAAAAATAAATAAAATCTTTTTTTTTAAAAAGAATAAAAACCAACCAGGGTACACTGTATATGTGCATATTGTTTTATAAATATTTTATTGTAAAAATTTATGTATGTGTAATATTTGGTACATCTACATACTTATTGAGATCAAGTGCTGGTATAAAATATTCTTGACTTGAGTCATGATCACACTTCAATACCCACAGATATAATGGGCTTTATTGTAATTTTACTGTTACACAGGAAGCTTCAGATGACATAATCCTTTATTGAGAACCTAGGGTAACCTTTAAGGCTAAAAGATACCATGTAAAGATCATTCTGCTCATTTGAAAGCAGAGATTTCCTAGAATAGATACATCAACAAACTGCAAAATACACTGGTTGGTTTTTCAATATACGGATATTGGAGACCAAAAGCAGAATAGTGTTTCTACACTTACATAATTAGCTTTCGGCTACCTGGGACCCACTGGCTCAGTAACTCAGTGTATATTCTAAGCCAATATAAGAGCAAATGTCTATCCACAATAGAAAATAAAATTTAACAGGAAAGTGAAAGTGAATGTAACTTTAATTAGATAAACCTTCAGATTTCACTACCAAGCTCCCATAAAGCATATTGCCCACATGTGAATTTCTCAGAAAATTCATTAACTAATATAGGACCTCACCAAAACAGGTGCTCTACACACACTATTATATTTTCATAAAACATAAGAATACAAATCATATCTTTGAGTGTTAAATAAGATGCAGGTGTCTACATAAAAGGGCTTAATAAACCCTTGGGAGGATGGTGCTTTCTGTACCAAAAATAAAACTAATAACATTTTGTAACTGTATTGTAATATATACCAGCGAATGTCAGGGAATTGGTCTATAGGTTAAGGAACTCTTTATCAGATATGTGAATATTTCACTAGTAGGAAGTCATTCTGCCACCATTAACATTATTCCAAACAGGCTGGAACCCAATTCCAGTCTCTTTTTGCATTATTGACCTTATCTCCAGATCCAAAAAAAGTACATAGAGCAATGCTAGAGAAACCAACTGAGAACACAGAAGAGAAGGAAATCATACAGGTTTTTCTAGTGTACAAGGGGCACACACCAGATCCAGCAAAAAAAAAATCCTGCATTTGGTAGCAGGTGAGACTAATGACCCATTAAATGTTCCAGAGGATACATGTCCTATCTTCTAATGTAGTTGAAGAACCATATACAAACATGCAAATATCTTTTAATTCTCCAGTGCTACCCATTTTATTCAGAATAAAACCCAAATCCTTAGCAATAACTTATGAGGCCCCATAGGATCTGGACCTACACCAATCACCTTATTTCCTGTCACTTCCCCTTTCACCTACTTCACAATGACCAACAATTACATGAAAAGTATGCAACATCATTACTTTTCATGACAATGCAATTTAAAATCATGAGGTAACACCACAAATTCAAAAACATGGACTGGAAATACCAGGTGCAGGCAAGGATGATGAACACAATAGCAAATTCCTCACATTGCTGATGGAAGTGTAAACTGTAAAACCATTGTGAAAAATGTTTGGCAGTGGCTACTAAATCTAAACATACATAAACCTGATTACAGCAATCCCACTCCTTTGGGATATAAATCCCAAAATAATTAGTGCTTATGTTCATCAAAAGACACATACAAGAATGTACATAGCACTTTTATTCATAATAGCTGCAAACTGGAAGCAATCTAAATATCCACCAACAGTAAAACAGATTAATAAACTAAATTGTGGTACATTCAGACAGTGGAACACTCATAGCATTAAAAAAGGATGCTATAATGCAACATGAAGCATGTAAATATGTTGAGGGAAAAGAAACCAAATACAGAAGAGTACATACTGGATAATTCTATTTACATGAAGTTCAAAAGTAATTGTGATAACAGAAGTATAAGAGAGATTACCTTTATTTGTTGGTTTGTCTGAATTAGAGGTATTAAATGGGAAGTAGCATGAGGAAAACTTCTGGCTGCTGAAAATGTTCTATACCTTAATGTAGGTAGTTGTTACATAAGTGTTTTACACATGTGTAAATTCAGAGTTGTACATTTAAGATGTGTGTTACAGTAAAGTTATATACAAAAATATACGTTTTATACACACACACACCCTATACACACATACGTATACATGCACACATATACAAACACACAAAATGTCTATTGAGATGTATATAATAAATAATAAATCAATACATTGCTCTACTCCTCTGGGAACTTTTTGGGTCTGTCAGAAGATCATTTACTTTGTTACTACTTTTACTGATTCAAAGAAAAGGGACTGGAGTACTACTTGGATAACTGACACTGAATGAAATGCTTACCTTTAACAAAGGGCAGCTGCAAAGGTTGGGAAAGGAGAGTGGAAAATTCACCCCCAGAAGGAAATCCTTGTTCCTCAGATATCTCTGCTGGCTCTCTCCTTCTGGCTCTCCCCAGGAGCGCAGCTGATGGAGCCTGTAGGAGGCTTTCAGAGACAGGAAAAGAGCTAACCATCTGAAACAAATCACAGCAACATGCTTATTCAGTGCTCCACGGAGGTTTGAGGTAGTTTACATCAGCAAGGAACTTTGTCTCTCGTTAACATGTCTCTTTTGTAAACCCCGAGCAAACAGTTCTTTCCTACTTTGGGATAAAGCCATTTCATACTTTTATTCTATAAATTCCACCTTTGGCATGACTTGGTTTGCTACTACGAAAACTAAAATCCTCCTTGAAGCTCCTCTTGGTACTAAAAAATATTTAATTCTATCACAAAAACTCTATCATAAAAACATCCTCATATTAGTGAGAGAGCCTTTCCTAATGAGGCCACTATTTTCTACATAAGTACAAGATAATAAAATAAGTGAAAGCTATTATTTCAAAGACAAGAACACAGAACTAAGTTTCCTAGAACACTTAAGGCAGGCTATGCTGCAATCACTTCTAACTAAAGTAATCATCAGCCATCATTTGCCCTACAGAAGCAAATAAAATATAGTAGACTAACTAGAAATTAAGACTTGAAGACCTGGTAGCATTTGGGAGAAGAGCCCGAATAATTTTTATTTATGGCATATCATGAGGTATCATGCAATTATTAAATGATCAAGAGAAAATTATGATTCCCTAATAAAAATGTTTATTTTTAACAACAGAAAAAGGATGAGAGGCTCCCTAAGATAATACAATATTAAATATTTAACCTTCACAGTATTCAACCTTTGACCTTATTTATTTCTAATGGCTCTCTCATCAAACAATGAGCAAACTTCTCACCTGGCCAAAAGTCCCTGAAGCATGAGGTTTGCCATTTCTGCTGGAGATACGTCAATAAAGCGAAGGAAAGAAAAACAGCTTTCTTCATTGACACCTAGAATATCAAAGGGCAAAGTCAAAGGCAGTAACAAGCCACAAGATAATACTCAACTAAAGCCTGCTTGCTGAACTGCTGGATTTTGGCTTAATAATCAAAACATTTTTAAAGGTTCCAAAACCATAGTTATTTTGATGGAAGTCAGAGACCCATATTTTTGTACTACAATCATAAGTGGAAGAGGCAGATCTATGAGATATGGCATAGATGAGCCAGAGTGAAGTTGGCTCATCTGCTACATTTGGGGTCTTTATATCCTTGGTTAACTTCCTTCCTCTTTTTATCATGCTGGGATGGGGGTGGGGTAGAAAAAGACACAGGTGACTCTGAACCTTGTCTTAATACTTTGGTCAATGGTCTCAGTTGAACAGCTTCTTTTCCTTAGACTAAGGGGGCAGAAACTAAGCCACATTAACAAGAATCCTGCACTGTCTCTGTCAAGTTTTAAGAGTATTAAGTCTTAAGAATCAGGTATAAAATAAAGATGGAAGGTCAGTGTAATAAATTTTTGTTGCTTTCTATTAGTCATAAATCATAGCATCTATAGATGAAGATGACTAATTTACTTGAAAGAAACTTAAAAAAAATTTAATTTATTTTATTTTTTAGATTTTATTTATTTATTTTTAGACAGAGGGGAAGGGAGGGAGAAAGAGGGGTAGAGAAACATCAATGTGTGGTTGCCTCTTGCACTCCCCACACTGGGGAACCTGGCCTGCAACCCAGGCATGTGCCCTGACTGGGACTCGAACCAATGACCTTTTGCTTTGCAGGATGATACCCAACCCACTGAGCAACAACAGTCACAGCTACTTAAACCTTATCCAGACTTTATAAATAAAAACCTAGCATGCAGGAAAACTACTAGTAATTCCAAATTAGTCACTTAGCAAACAGAGAGAAGCATCCTGGTAAATCCTTGTCACACTTTCCTTCCCAAAGATAAACACACCTACCTTTTCTGTGAAAGAGAGACTGTTGGATATAGTCTGGTGCAAACGGAGAAAGAAGAACCCTTAACCACCTGTAAGGTAAGTAATAAAATAAACACAAACGCAAATATAAATACTGGGAAGTTAACTAGACTGGATGTTCCAAACTAAATACAGTCTTTTAGGTTTGAAATTCTTTATACTTTAAAGAAGCTTGTTATTACCAGGCAAAAATCATGGTGTAAAAAGTCAGAAAGTAATAGTACTTAAGGGGTATAAGATAATACTAGTTTAAAGTAGTCTAATTTTATTTCAGAGATTCCTAATTCTAGCACCCTAAGTTATAGTACACTATAAACAAAAAGCACTACACCCCATCTGCTTGCTTCTGCCCATCTAGTTAAGTATTAGCCTGAAACTATCAGACATAGGATTCTTAAAATTAAACTGATGAAATTTCTCGATTTCAGTTTCATTAGGCTAAATATCAGTAATTATTTGGACAGTATTGTTTACACTGTTTCTTTTCAGAAGCAGCTTTCTAAATCCATGGTTCTCAAACATGGGTGTGCCTAAGAAACCTTTGGGAGCTTGTTAAAAAATCCAGAAGCTAGTACTACCCTCACTCACAGATGCAGAACTGACTTACACATCTATTTTCTGAATGGAAGTGGTCTCTAGCACATTACCATTAACAACCACTTCACCTTTACCCCAATCTGTCATTGCTGATTCCGAGAGGGCAAATTTGATTATTTCGAAATCCAATCAATTCTCCCACAAGTGCTATTCCATATGTAAAATAAGCAACCACAAAGCAATTTCAATAATGGAGCAGAGACACCTGCTGATCTCTTTTGGTACAAGTACATATTTGCACACAGGTGCACCTTCCTCATTTGGAAAAGCAACCAGAAGTGGCCAGGGCCTTGAAGGTCATCCAGGGAAACCCTTGACAGTGTGCAGACTCTCCTACCACAAGATTCCTCAACAAATAGTTGTCCACCCTTTGTTTAAGTATGTTTTGTTGAGGAATTCAGTCTCCACTAAATTCATCTCCACAATCCCCCAAATTACAAAAACACTCAGAGTAAACAGATATCATATGTGCTCACCTGTCTCGTGAATGGTTAAAGACCCTGATCTGTCCATGATGGTAGATAAACTTTGAAATCTGGTATGGCTTTAGGGAAATATGAAATGGAGACCAAGTTTCTTGTCGTTCAAATAACTCTGGGTGATTACACACCTAAGAGAAAGGAAAAGAAGACAACATTGTTATGTGCAGACATTATAAAGTGATGGGGAAATCACAAACTATGAATGTTTACCTTTGTGAATAAATACTTTCCCATTTTCATTTCTTTTTAACAACATTTACTTGGCATCAAGTTTAGAGGCCTTTCTCTTGAAGTGGACTAATAAAGAGAACTCCAGGGCAGCTGACCCAAGCTCTTACCTTCCTAAACTGCATGACCAGATTCATGAGGCTGCTGGTAGTGGTCTGTGCTTGCTGGGTAGAGCCCATAGAAGACTGCAATAAATCCTCAATGGAAATTTTGTTCTTTAGTGCCTGATATAGCAGCTTTTGTCGACTGGTCAGTTGGCAATACATTAGAATCTCAATCTAAAAGTTAGTGAGAACATTTATATTTTGAAAAACAGTTGGTAAGAAACTCAGTATCAACTTAAAAGTTGAAAACACATGCAAATACCAGATTGTCATTGGAAAAACAATATATATATATTTATATATAAATATAAATATAAATATAAACCCAGTATCTCTATAAATCTGTGATACAGTTACCCTCTTTCCCTTGTCACCAATGTATATGGTGTCTCTGGGCAAGCTTTTCCACTTCTAATAGCACCAACTATTGCCCATCACAGTGACTTACAACAAAAATACAGGGCCTGGCACAAATAATGCCCCTTTTATTACAAAATCATAAGCATGTAATTATAATTCTGTAACAAAATATCATACTCAGGCATACCTTATGACATTATAGGTGAAATGTTCAAATTAAAACTATAAGTTATTACACCCATATTATTACCCTACCAACCACACTCAAGCAGGTGTCACTTCTGCCAGACCCTGTATATTCCTAAACTCACCTAGGCCATACTTTCTTTCAACCACCTACTACTCAGAGAATGTGCAGCAGTTTCTATGTGACATATAAGAAAAAAGTGATCTTTTCCACAATTTACTAAATTCATTAACAGCATTACCACTCAGTTGCCAAAAGAGAAACTTTAGTCAACTGATTTTTCTTTGTCTCTCATACCCCCATGTGCTATCATTTCCTAAGTCCCTCGGGTCGATCTGGAAATTTACTTTGATCTACCTTTTCTGACCATTCCCACTGCCTTACTGAAGAATCTCATCACATTAATCTGGGCTGCTGTTATTTTGCTGTCTTCCTGCCTCTAGTCTCTCCTGATTCTAAGAAACTTTCCATACAAATTGTGTAAGGCAATTCAACTGATGAAAAACCTTCAATGTACATTATTGCCTATAGTAAAATATTAGAAATTTTCCCACAGGTAGAAAAGTCCTCCCATAATCTAACCCACCCAACTGTCTTAGTCTCATTACCATGTCCTCCTATATACCGTTAGCAATAGCAACTATGGTCTGAATAATGTTTGCCGAACATACTGAATATTTGAATGTTGCTCTATCTTTGTTTACATGGCTCTTTTTGCCTCGCATCCCCTTTCTATCTTCCTAGTAAATGTCAACTCATCATTCCAGATCTACGTCATGTCAGCTGTGTTCCCATTATAGTTCCCATAGACAATCACTATGTCTCTTATCATGCAGCATTACAGTTATTTATGTGCTTATCTCCACTGGAAATCTGAACAGAAGCTGGAGACGGCATGTTTACATACCAGAGGATGTCAGGCAATAAGAATTCAATAAATAAATATATTAATATTATTTCACGGATCAGAAACATTACTGATATTTTAAAAAATTTACACTATACATAGTGGTTAAGAACCACACTACATCTGATCACTTCCCTATTCACCATTAACCAAATAACAGAAATCATGACACTGCTACTATTTTTTTAAGCTCTCTTTCATGTAAAAAGCCTCAAGGATCCATTTTTTAAATAAAGCATTTGCCTTCTATCAGGTACATCTGTATGTCAGTGCTCTTTAATTAAAATCAGCCAGTTTCACAAGAGTCACCAAAATTTAAAAAATAATAATAAACAAAACAAAGACACACTTCTCTCTTTGAAGGTGTACATCCCACCACAATCTTCCAAACAGAGTCACTAATTTCAAAATGATCCATCCTTGTGACAGCGAGAGCAAAGAACTACCTAGTATTATCAGGGATCTGGAAAGCTGCTTTTTTAGGCAGAGAGAACTGTGTGGAACAGGTAGACTATATGGAATTTGAAAAAAAAACTCCAAAAGACTGGGAACTGGTAGGAAAAAGAAGGAGAATATGGAGAGAAATCATAGGAGATAAAAGAAAATTACAGAAGTCTGGTAAGGATCCAAAAAAGATTTATAAACCAAATTACTAGCTTTGTATGAGAAAAATATTATAAACCAAAATACATTAAATTTCTAAATCTAACTCTCAGTTTGCAGAAATACAGGAGACAGAGAAACATGCTGGACAACAGCACTATGATTTCATAGCAAAATCCAGTATGTGGAAATTTCTACAGGACAAATAAGTTTCTTCAATAAAGAATCACAAGGGAAAACAGAAGGAAGGGATTAAAAGACAGTTAACAGACATGTCACCCAAATGCTATGTGTGGATCTTGCATGAATTCTGATTTCAAAAGTCTAATTCTGAGACAGAGAGAGACAGACAGACAGACAGGCAAAGACAACTGGGGATATTTAAGAACTGACTGGATATGTGATACTAATAAAATAACTGTCATTTTCAGTAGGGTTATGTATTTTAAAAAAGACCAAGTCTTTTAGAGATACATATGAAAATTTTTATAAGGGAAATAAAAGACATCTGCGATCTGCTTCAGAATAATCTACAAGGGTGGGGATAACCATGAGTAGATCATTGTTAAAACTGTATGGTGGTTATAAGAAGGTTCATTATACAATGCTTTTTACTTATATAATGTTTAAATTCTCCATAATAAAGAATATAAAACAAAAAAATATTACTTGCCATGATTATTTGACTCATATTAAATCATCTTTGATTTACCCAGGTTTAAAGGTCTTCTCTCAATCAAACTAATTATTGTTCAACTAAACATTTATCAAAGAACCCTTTTCCACTCTGGAACTCTAAGTTGGTGCCTATTAAACCTAAATAAACTCATGAGGTTTTCTTTCCTTACCTTGTCAGACAATTCATTTTCTACATCTTTCTTGATTCTCCTCAGCATAAATGGCTTCAAAATCATGTGTAAGCGAGAGAGTTGATCTGAAATGCCAGGAGCACGCCCCCCATAAGTAATGCATTATATTGATTTAACACAAACAAAAGTCAAAAACATCTCTCATTAAGCTGTTTGAACACCTTTTGGCTTAATGATTCTCTGAAAGAAGACTCAAACATATTTTTCCCCCAAATAGGAAACCAAGGAGTCTGAATTTTCCATAGCATCTTCCTATAATCAGCTGGGCAAATGCATTTTTCTCTCACTCAAGACCAACAAGGACCACCTTATTTTTATTAGAATTCACCTTTAGAGTGTTTAAGGAACATTTTGACCCATATTAGGTTTCTCAGGTAGGTCTAATGCAAGCTGTGACTCTCAGTGCTCCCCCAAACTCATTTTTTCAAAGTGTGTCAGCAAATAACAACTTGTATGTATAAGAAATTATCTAATAAGTTTTTTCTTTCTTTTTTTTTTAAAGAGGAATATGTGGGGTAACAAAGGATCTGTTTTCTTTCTTCTTATTTTATTAAAGAGAAGGAGAGAAACATTAATGTGTGGTTTCCCTTCATGTGTCCCCAACTGTGGACCTGGCCCACAGCCCAGGCATGTGCCCTGACTGGGAATCAAACCGGCAACCCTTTGGTTCGCATGCTGGCACTCAGTCCACTGAGCCACAGCAGCTAGGGCTCATTCCGCAAATAAAATAAATGTGCTAGGAATTTTTCAGGATCTATGTGAAAAATGTGTAATTATGAGGATTCTGTAAGCCAAAATATGGTACTTTAAGACTCTGCTTGTTCTGCCTTGATTAGCCAACAATACAGCACCATAACCTGAATTCGTCTTTTTTTTTTTTACTTTACATATAAACAAAGCACATAATTATTTTATATGAGAAAAAACAGCCCTCATCCCAATCCTTCTAAGTATACTAGAAGAAAAATTCTTCATAGAGAAAAAAACATACAATTATGTGGTTGCCTATACTGGTACACAGAAAAAAGTTCATAAAAGTACTCACTCTCATCAATGGCAGATTTGTTTTCGGCATGGCTCTCAATGTCCTTGGAAAACCATTCATTAAATTCCTCATGTGAATCAAATAATGTTGGCATAATGAAATGCAGCAGAGCCCAGAGCTGGAAACAAAAGAAAAGTGAAAGAACTAAAGGGCAACAAAATGACAGTCTGTGAGACTATGATGAAGGTTTGGAGAGAGGGAAAGTTGCAGGTATGTGTGTATATCTGTGTCTTGGTGCATGTGTATGTGTGAGTTAATGAGAGCGATTGAAACTGTCAGCACATGCCTCATCAACCAACCCTAATTCTGTAAGGTGCTATGGCAAAATGTAGTTATTTTTCAATTAATTTCAAACTGAAAGTCTTAAAGTACAAGTTCAGGTTTTGTGGTGGGATAGTTTTAAAGATCTTATATATATATTTAAAAATCCACTCCATAATTGCATACAATCTGAGGTAGCATAACTTGCTAATAATAAACTTTGATCAGGGGCTCAGCAAATTATAATCTGTGGTGCCAAGTATGGTCTATTTTTTTAAAGATTTTATTTATTTATTTTTATAGAGGGGAAAGGAGGGAGAAATAGAGGAATTCAGAGAAACATCAATTTGTGGTTGCCTCTTGTGTGCCCCCCTACTGGGGACCTGGCTGCAACCCAGGCATGTGCCCTAGACCTGGAATTGAACCAGAGAACCTTTGGTTTTCAGGCCAGCACTCAGTCCACTGAGCCACACCAGCAAGGGCTGCCATCTATTTTTACAAAAAAAGTTTTACTGGAACCTGGCCAACTTATTCATTTATGTACCATCTACGGCTGCTTTCACACTAAAGGGGCAAGATTAAATAGTTGCGACAGTGACTGTATGGTCTGTAAAGTCTGAAGTATTTACTATCTGGCTCTCTCCCTTTTTAAAATTCATTCACTCACTCACTCTCACCGTCTGACTCTTTACAGAAAGTTTTCTGACCCCTGTTGTAGATGGGTCACTATAGAAAAAAATTTAGCTTCTCAGTGTTAAAGAGTGCTGCCCTTTCACTCCAGCATAAAAACATCTCTGCATTGGATGGGTAATATTTCTAATGTGGTCACAATTTATCAGATAAATACAATGAAATAAAGTAATTTATTTGCTTTTTGCCAGGTAATAAGGAAAAACAGAAACCATGCCAAAAATCCCAGTTAGGGCAAGCTATGTTCAAATTCTGCCTTTTTTCATGGGGCTTATAATAATAATGTACAGAGCATCAACACTCCAGGTTGGCATGTATAAAGAATTCCATTCTGTGCTGAAACCACTATATTTAATGCAGACCTAGAAGTGAAACCTCTACTAGAGCTTACCTCTGCCATGGTGTTCTGAATGGGGGTCCCAGTTAGCAAAAGCCGATTCCGACACTGGAACTGCAAGAGAATCTTCCAACGAACACTGTCCAATAAGATGAATTACAAAATCCAAGTTAGCAGTAAATCTTTCTCCATACTACCAAGTCCCCATAGTTGTAAAAATGCTTTCAAAAAAAAAATAACAAACACTCAGAATCAAGTATCCATCATGTATACAACCGGAAAATAGAATTCAAAGCTGAGGACAGTAAGTTTAAGAGAACCTGAGTACTCTATATTGAAAATATGGCATTAGGGTTTAGGGGGAAAAGCCCAAAAATAGGCAGAGTAGGATCTTTTTTGGTTTAGATAAAGTCCTCTTCATGTTGACACAAACCATTCCATGATAAGGCATTTACCTGTAACAGGAAGCTTTAAAATGATTAATTTGTGTATTTCCAGGGAGTTTGGAGGGGGCAATGAAGAAAGGGGAAGCATGTGAAAAGAAAATGCAAAGGAAGTCTATGGTTATGGGATGTCCTACTTTGAAAGAGTGCAATGTGAAGTAATACCCTTCAGATTACGGAAAGTTCCATGGAAAATGCTATTCTGCTAGATAATTCGGACCTTTAAGAAAGTCCTATGCACTCCCCAACAGTTAGTAACAATGCTTCAAACCCAAGGTTTAATACTACAGAGTAACACTTTATATCCAAGCACTCATTTACTATTCATTTTGGGACCTGAAAGGTATTAAGAGTATTTTGAACATATAATTTCCAATAAAAGGATTCTTTGGGAATTCTAACAATCATCCAGGGACTAGTACAACTTGCATAAAACAGACAGAACCTACAATCCACATAATGTAACATTCTACTTCCTATTAAGACCTCCTGTCTAAAATAATCTCTCAAGGATAGGGCAAGTGCCCCTTCCTCCACAGAAATTTTCCCTGAAGAACAAAGATCTGTTAAAATGTCATAATTATTATTATTGAATAAGGAGATAGAAGCTGAGGAATATCCTTGTATTCTAAACACTAATATTTATGTTCCATGAAAAATACAAAAGGGAATTTCTGACTTCTGGTTGGATACATGCCTTATGGAAAGAACATGTACCTGACCAGAAGTCAAATACATGTTGTTCTGAAACCTCTCTGATCTTTATTTTCACATGTATGATATCACACAGATACAACTGACCACTGAACAACATGGGTTTGAACTGCCAGGGTCCAGTAACATGTGGATTTTTTTTCAATGAATATACTAAATGTATTTTCTCTTCCTTACGATTTTTAAAAAATATTTTTAAATTTATTTTTAGAGAGAGGGGAAGGGAAGGAGAAAGAGTGGGAGAGAAACACAAATGTGTGGTTGCCTCTCATGTGTCCCCTACTGGGGACCCGGCCTGCAACCCAGGCACATGCCCTGACTGGGAATCGAACCAGCAACCTTTCGCTTCACAGGCCTGTGCTCAATCCACTGAGCCACACCAGCCAGGGCCCTTATGATTTTCTTAATGACATTTCTTTTTCTCTAGCTTACTTTACTATAAGAATACAGCATATGTGTTACAAAATACAAAATATTTCAATAGATTATGTATTTATATACATATACATTTATAAAATATTAACACATATACAAAATATGTGTTAATTGACTATTTATGTTAACAGAAACACTTCCAGTCAACGGAAGGCTATTAGTATTTAAGTGTTTGGAGAGGGAAAAGTTATATATATGGACTTCCAACCGCAGGGAGCTGGTGTGGGAGGGTAGGAGTGGTTAGCAGTCTTAGCTACCACCTTCTTCAAGTATCAACTATATAGTATATATCTCAGTCCATGGGGTTTGGTTTCTACTACTCATGTTACCTGGAACTACTCTTGAGCGCCTGAGCCTCGTCCAACACCATGTACTGCCACTTGACCCGCTGGAAATACTTCACATCCTGCACCACCAGCTGGTAGCTGGTGATAACCACGTGGAAGGGGGCATCCTGAGTGTACAGTGTCTTCTGTAAATATAACAGAGAAATAGTGACAAGAGATACCTAACAATTCATAATATGATAAGGAGGAATAGACTGTATCTTATAAGTCTTTTTATATAGACTGTATTTTATAAGAAGTTTATGATGATAGCCCTAAAGGTGTGCTTCTCCCATGTCAGAGATGTACAGTGAATTAAATCATGACTGTTTAAAGTAGTCATCTCAATCATAAATCATGTTAAAAACTAGTATTCCGCTTAATAAAGAAAAAAGTTTTTATTTAATCCTGGACTTGAAATCCAGATGACTGTCTATAACAGGAAAAACATGTAATACTGTAAAAAAAAAAAAAAGGTGTACTTGCCTAATGCCCAGAACTACATAAGATTTTATACATGAGAAATCACTCACACCAACTGAAGAAATGATGACTGCATATGTATGTATGTACACAGGAAACCAAAAGTTACCTGACTCCAGAACCTCCTTATGACTTTTCTATCATGAGGATTTCCCCAATATGGTAGCACCTGGAAAAAGGACCAATATAGAGATTATTTCATACTGATAATCTTAAAAGTATCATCACAAATATATTAATTAGAATGATTTTTAAATAACCTAAAGCAAAATAAATATTGGAGTTCCTCCGAGGTCACTGCCAGATTAGGTGCTCAGCTAGCACTCCTCCTGCTAACCAAATTAAAAACTCATATACAAAACATCTGTTTGAAGGTATCAGAAATAAGCTTCTGAGGCAGTGGAGAATTAGAGAGCCAAGATCCAGAAAAGAAGCCCAGAGAGGAAATCCTGGCACCTGGTAGATGTTCCCTCTCCCCAAAAATTCTAGTTGAAAGACTATGAAACTGAGCAGAGTTTTTTTGTTTGCTTGTTTTAAAAAGATATAGGGCCCACAGAACAAAATCTGTAGTTCAAGGAGGACAGATTCTAATAAACACCAACCTCCCTGACCTCAAGCTAGAATCAAAGGATAGATACACATGGATAATATAAAGGTAAACTTTACAGACTTGCTTTAATAGACACACTCATCCCTCAGTTATTTGTAGGAAATTGGTTCTAGGACCCCTTGAAGGTAACACAACCTATGGATGTTCAGTTCAGGTCCCTCATGTAAAATCACACGGTACTCACATATAACCTACACATATCTTCCTGTATACCTGAGATCATCTCTAGATTATTTATAATAACTAATATAAAGGCTATGTAAGTAGTTGTTATACTGTATTATTAAGGGAATAATGAAAACAGTCTATACATGTTCAGTACAGACATGACTGTAAGTCTAATTACATAGTGTTTATCAGCAACAATACAACTTTTCCCCAAAAGTATTTTTTGATTCATGGTTGTGTGAATCCCTGGATGAGAAACCCTCAGATATGCAGATAGAAAAATACATTTACTAAGTGTACTGAATTTCAGCTTTAAATCATCTAAGTTTCTGACCAGATTAAGGGTAGTTTAAATTATTAGTGCCCCAGAAAAAAAATTACTAGTGGCAAGAAGCCAAAATGAAACCTACAACACAGAGATTCTCTCTGGAAGAAGAAAACATTATCTACAACCCAAAAATATCTCTAGAATTTTCCCCATTCAATGTCTTGCATAAAACTAAAAAAAAACTTGCAACATAAGGGAAGACAAGATCATGTAACTGAAAACCAACATGAGAAACAGAAAAGAAACAAAGTCACAAGAAATTCAGATATAAACATATCAGAAAAAGACTTTTAAAAGAATTCAGTAACAGATAAGATACAGCTAAAGAGAAAATTAGTGAACTAGATGACGAGTCAGGAGAAAATATCCAGACTAAAGCATGGAAAAACAAAAGAATGCAAAATTCAGCACTCCTTCTGTGATGCTGCTAGGGGTGGCTTGCTTTCTTCTTATCCATATCAGGCTCAAAGTGCTTCTTGGATTAGTAGCTTGATGTCTTTTGTTGTTTTCAGAAATCTCAGCCAGATGGAAGCACAAATATGCAGAAAGTAATGAAGATGTGTGAAAATAACATGTAATATGAATAAATCTAAATAAATTTAAAATATATAGGTAATAAAATGTCTTATGGGGTTTAAAATAGAAAAATGTCATTTTTTAAAAAGTCAATGATACATGTATTCTCCTGGGTATCTATTGAAGAATAAAATGAATATATAATTAGCAAGCTAAGAGGGGAAGGAAAAAAAAGTAATAAAATCTAATCAATGCAAAAAGACCCAAAAAAGGAGAGAAAAAGGAAAGCTGAACATGTGAAACAACTAGACAGCAAAAAGCAAGGCAGGTGATTTAAATTAAATATATCACTAATTACATGAGAAGCAAGCACAAATATTCCAAATAAAAGGCAAATATGGAGAATGGTTAAAAGTAAAAGAGAAGGATACCATGTAAAAACTAACCAAAGAAAGTTAATCTATTTAATATCAGAGAATATAGGTTTTAAGGTAAAAAGTCTTTTTTAAAAAGACTTTATTTATATTTAGAGAGAGGGGATGGGAAGGAGAAAGAGAGGGAGAGGGAATCAATGTTTGGCTGCCTCTCGCACAGCCCCTTCTAGGGACCTGGCCTGCAACCCAGGCATATGCCTTGACTAGGACTCGAACCAGCAACCCTTTGCTTCGCAGGCCAGCATTCAATCCACTGAGCCACACCAGCCAGGGCTAAATGTAATCTAATTATAAACCTGAGCAGAGTCTACACCTGTGTTCTGTAGGGAAGTGAACATATTTCTGACAATCTAAATCAGTAACAGCAACAAAAACAATGACTCAACAAAGAAGAGGTCATCAAAACTTTTCTGTAAACAGCCAGATAAATATTTCTGCTTTGCAGGCCATACTGTCTCTGTCACAAATACTCAACTCTGCTGTTGTAGTGAGAATTCAGTCATAAATAATACATAAACAAAAGAGCACAACTGTATTCCAGTATGTATGATTTAAATGTCACACATCATTTGTTATGAAGCATTTTTAATCATCAATTTAAAAGTGTAAAAATAATTATTAGCATGCAAAACAACAACAACAACAACCCAACAGGCGGCACAGTCCTCATAACTTAAATACAGACTGACTCAGCAATTCCACTCCTAAGTATATATCCCAAAGAACTGAAAAACAAAGAGGTGTTCAAACAAAAACCTGACATGAATGTTCATAGCAGTGCTATTAATAGCCAAAAGGTAAAAACCCAATTATTAATCAATACACACATAAACAAAATACAGTATATCCAGATAATAAAAAATTATTCAGTCATAAGAAAGAATGAAGTACTGATATATCCTGTTAACACTTATGAACCTTGAAAGCATTATGCAAAGTGAAAAGAAAAAGCCAAACATGAAAGTCCTTATATTTTATGATTCCAGTTATAAATATCCAGAATAAGTAAATCCACGGAGACAGAAAGATTATTTGTGGTAGCCAGGGTCTGAAGGGAAAGGAGAATTAAGGAGTAACTAACTGCTTAACTGGGAGGTTTCTGCTTGGGGTGATGAAAAGATTCTGCAACCAGATTATCAGAGACCACTGCACCATATTGTAAATGTACTTAATGCTACTTCATTGTACACTTTAAATTGGTACATATGTGTACCAATTTATGTGTATTTTATCATAATTTTTAAAAACCAGGACAAACAAGTGGCAACTGGAATTGGGCCCAAAGGCCATATTTTACTGACCTGTAAACTACAGTATCAAATGGAAGCTCAACATGCAAATGAAAGCTCAGTTTCAGGTACAGGTATAGAGTCAAAGGAGCAGTAACAATGATATTATAACAGTACTACATTGCCATCCACAGGTCAATGAAGGAAATACTGAAAAATTAAGTGGTTTGATAAAAATTTTAAAACTTAATCTCTAACTTTCTGATTGTTCAGCATGTACTGAACACCACCACCAACAACAAAAGCAGAAAAAAATTGATAGGGAGGGCTCCATTTCCATGTTAAACAATTATAAAAAATATTCAACAAATTGCTTTAGTTGATTTCATCTTCTTAGAGAGTTAAAAATGAGTCAGCCAAGTTAAAAGCTATACACCTAATGTGTTTTGTGAAGTTTCTAAATTTAAAACTCAACCACGAAGGTGGGGCCACAGCCATAAAGGTTTCCCAAAGTAGAATATCCCAGATATATCCTGATTCTGCAAAGCGTATGAAAGAAAAATACCTGCTTCCCATCTCCACCCTTTACATTGCAGGGAACCTATGATCATTATAGAGACCCAAAATCAGAGACATCATGTCAGTATCTCTTGACACATAATCTCCATAAAATCCTCCTCACCATGCAACTTCACTATCATTAAACCCTTAGGGACAGAACACACATTATTAATTTCCTTCCCCTACTGTATTTGCAAACAATATAATAAATCCCACCTATCCTCTTATATTCTGACAACTCTCCATGATTATACCCATTTAAGTCTTGACCATGTCTTACCCACCTCGATGCAACAACATGCTTCCCTACTGTTCACTTCTTACCTCAATCTCAATTATTTCCTTTGAGTTAGTTAAAATCAAATTTCACATGATCTACCTTAGATATTACCATATCTACTTTAGTCCTAATCTAGACTAAGGCTAAAGATCTAGCTTTGGAGGATAAAGAAAATGGATAATTTATTAATGTACTGGGGGTGAGGGAAGCAACAACAATATTACATATGACAGGATATGTGCCTTGATGATAATTTGCCAAAAATCTATGTTAAACCAGCAAGGTAGATATTTTCTATTATGTAGTTTGACCAAGAGTGTCAATTCATGTGGCTGGTGTAGCAAACCACAAGAATTGGACTTGGATTTCTCACTTATGATGCATAAAGATGTAATATGCTCTCTTATTTTTCCCATTGTAACTTTTATAAAAAATGTATGTGAGCTAAAATTAAAAATTATTATGAGCAATTAAATAAGGAAGGTAGCAAAAGAGTCAAAATTTATTTTAAAGAGCAATAGAACTTTTTGTTGGATTAATTTTTACCTTGAATTTAGGAACAAATCTAGTAAACTCCTGATGCCAATTATTAAGTGTGGAAGCAGGTGAAATTATTAAGAAAGGTCCCCAAATGTTCTCTCTCTGAAACAGAAAAACTGGGTTAGCCAACTGAAGGAAAACTGCAGATATTAAATTCAAAATTATAATTAACAACAAGAGTAGTTTAAGAATAGGAAGTACATTGTAACAAGAGAAACAGTGGGAAGGAAGTTGCTTATACTCACCTTGAGGAAAAAGCAGCGAGCAATTACTGCTACCCAGCCCCTACCTTATAGGTCTTAATTTATGTCATTCGCAAAGCATTTAGAACATACTGACTTGCATGTATTGCTTTCCCTTATACCAGATAATCATAACAATTTCACTATTATCTAATGGGTATAGAGCTTTTGCTTTTTTCAAAAGGCTTTTATACATATTTTCTCATTTAACTCTCACAAAATCCCTACAAGGAATTTTGCAGAAGTTTGCAGAAGTGGAAACAACCTCAGAAGAGTTAAAGTCAGGTCAAAGAATTTATGTGAATTGCCCAAGTTCACACTGCTAGTAATTGTGGAGATGGCATGTAACTCAGGTCCTCTGATCTAACCACATGTTGTCTTTGTCACCACACTGGTAGTTCTCAACCGGAGAAGGAGGTGGTGGGAAGGGTTCCAAACCACACATGCTCAAAACTGTCCTACTCTTGAAAACTCAGTAGTTTCACTACATTATGTCACTCTGTAATGGCCCCGAAGGCAAGGAGCAAGTCCCACTGTATTGGTATGCTACAGAGCCTAACACAGTGCTTGATAATGGCTGATTCTCAATAGAAAATGATGCTAAAACCTAGAAATGGAAAGATAGTATCTACCCACCTCAGCCAGATGGGCCAGAAGGGCAATGCTCTGTACCGTTTTACCAAGGCCCATTTCATCTGCAAGAATACCATTAATACCCTAGGGAAAAAAAAAAAACATACACACACACAGTTAACACCTCTCACATTCCACCAGACAGGGTTCAATCCGCTGCCTAAAAGAACTAATGAAATGTTAAACTTGTTCAAACAAAAGTGTCTAGAGATACCCAGCTTCAGTACTTTATCCGCTGCTATAATCACTCCTTTTGCCAACTCGACAGCTACAACTGTGAATCATGAAGCCAGTTTCACTGCTAATCTAATCCAAGCACAAAAGCAAGCAATCAGGCTTACCAAAACCACCTAAGACAAACTATATATGTGATACAAATGTTCCCCAATAAAATCTCCATGTTAAAAATATGGAGACATCTTTTTGACTCTTGTCAAAGGATAAAGCTTTTTAAAAGGGAAGAAATATGAGTCATTATCTTGTGCTCATTTCACAATACATTTCACAATACACTGAACCAATGACTTTAGGACAACAGGTAACAAGTGAAAGAGAATGTATATAATAGTTCTAAAATTTACCTGTTCATAGAGATTTGCCAACCAATTCATGCCTTTTAGCTGATAACCTTTTAATTTGCCATTAAAAATTGTGGGCTGTGGAATATCCTCACCAGCCCGGATAGATGGGTTTGCCAGGCTGTAACTCTCCCCAAACCCACTGCCAGATTTGTTTGCTGCCCGCAGGGCAGCTGCTCGACTTTCTTTTGCATCTTCATCAAATGACCTTGTCTGGAAAAAAATAATATAATGTAAAATAATATATCATATTATATATAAAGCATAATGTTTAAAATATATTAATAATGTTTTAAAACCTATTTAACAGTCATATGAAAAATATGCTTTTGATGGACAGACACTAAGCCTTATATATGATTACTTGCTTCATCAACAAATTTATTTAAGTTTTGATATAAAATTTGACTGGTTGGGATTGGTGGATATAAGGTTGAGTTTATGTCTATCCTTGATTTGCTCCTATTAAAGTTATATATTGGTTCCTATGCAGTGTCTTGACTTAATTCAATCTAACTGCAATTTTTTTTCTGGTTTCATTATGTATCACTATATCATGAATAAGCAATTTTTTCTTTTTAAAAATATTTTATTGATTTATTTTTAGAGAGAGGGGAAGGGAAGGAAAAAGAGTGGGAGAGAAACATCAATGTGTGGTTGCCTTTCATGTGTCCCTTACTGGGGACCTGGCCTGCAACCCAGGCATGTGTCCTGATGGGGATTTGAACCAGCAACCCTTTGCTTCACAGGCCCGTGCTCAATCCACTGAGCTACACCAGCCAGGGCAGCAATTTTTTTCTTAATCCTCATCTGAGGATATCTGCATTTGCTTTTTTGGAGAGATAAGGGAGAAAGGAAGGGAGGGAGAGAAATATTGATGCAAGAGGAGCATCAATTGGTTGCCTTTGGTATCCATGATAGGACTGAGAATGAACCCAGCATGAACCCAGAACTTGGGCATGTGCCTGACTGGGAATTGAACTGGCAACCCTTTGGTTATGGACAACACTCCAACCAGTAAGATGTCCATTATTACTGAAGTGAAAGAAGGTACTGACTTAGCAGTTCTCCTTGTTTTTCTTTTTCTTTTAAGTCACCCAATGATATGTTTTCTTATTAATTTCAGAGCATGAGGAAGGGACAGAGAGAAACACTGATGTGAGAGAGAAACATCGATCAGCTACCTCCTGTACACACTCCAGACTGAACCCACAACTATTCGGTACATAGGACGACGCTCCAACTAACTGAGCCACCTAGGCAAGGATTAGCAGTTTTCTTACGCCAAGACAGCTTTAA
>PVKM010001162.1:57861-83884 GCA_004027735.1 Carollia perspicillata
AAATCCTCACTCGAGAGTATTTTCATTTACTTATGGGGGGGGGCGTGGAGAGAGGGAAGGAGAAGGAGAGAGAACGGGGGGGGGGGAGAGAGGGGGAGAGAGATAGAGCGAATATTATTAATTGGTTGCCTTTGTAAGCACCCAGAGACTGGGGAACCATGCTGGGACTAAGGGTCTACGCATTTGCGCCCAGATCAAGGATGAACCCACAACCTAGGCATGTGCCCCAACCAGAAATCAAACCTGCAACCTTTTGGTTACAGGACAACGCTCCAACCACTGACCCACACTGCCCGAGGCCACCCATATTTTTAATTGAAAATATGATTAAGATCAAATGAAGACCACCTAAGTAAAAGGCTGTAGGTTATTTCCAGGGCATGTTAGGTTATCTTTTCATTTTTAAGACTCACCCGAGCTTGATGAATATGGTAAGCATTTTCAGCATTCTTCAGGGCCTGGGCTTTGAAATGGTTACTATCTGAAAAGGAAAACTTACAGATTATCTACCTCATTAACTGATCTCATTCAAAGATGCAATTCACATCTACATGTTTGTGTCCCTGACTCCCCTATTCTATTTATCCCTGGGTTCATGGAGGATGAGAGAACAGAATGGCTCAAATTACTTGACAGAGGTAAGGGCCTGGAAGTGTCAATGGAGGCAGAGGGCTGCCATGCGCTCTAATAACCAAAGCCAGCTCACAAGTACCACCAGGAGACTGAGCTCCGGCCTCCCGATCCTGGGTTTCTTGCACGAAGCAATGCCAAAGCCATGAAAGCAAGACAATGAGGATTCAAAATTGTGATACATTTCTGCCAGGTGAAATTATTCCAAAAGCAGAAATACAGATATGTGTAACCTCCAAGATACACTGAAGCACCCCCACTCTCTTTTATTCTTAGCTCAACATGACCTTGATCATTATTTCCTGTGAAATTTCTCTTAAACTTCATCCCAATTCATCCCTCTCTTGTCACAAAAATACCAAACTGATCAGTCTCTTACTTGTGCCTGACTTGTATCAACAACAACCCTGTTATGGGAGAGATGATTTTCTCTCCTGAGACATGTTATGGTCTCTTAATTCTTCTGATTTAATACCTCTATTTCTACTAACAAATAAAAACATATAAAACACTCCCAAACTTATAAGATCATATAACCTGACCCTTTCCTTTTCAAATTCTTCAGTAAAAGTTATTTTATATGCTTGTTTATAGAAACATTCACATTTTCCTTCTCCAGTACAATAAATTCCGCTTTACTGATTAATATCACCTATCAGTCAAGACAAAAGTTGGCAAGAATTAATGTGTACTAGATATGAAAAATGGACAGTACCTGCTTCCTGTAACTCCTGATTTAGGACTCACCATAATCCTCCTGTGTGATGTTAACTACCACCCCTCCACCAATGTCAATCTGTCTCTGGGTAGAACTGTCTTCTAGTTTCCTTAGGATTTCTTCCTGGATCCCATCATGACCCATGTCTCGTTTGCGACTCATAAAATGGGCATACAACTCTGTCTGGGTGATTAGAAAGTTCAGTTTTCGCTGTTGCCTCTTGGCCTACATAGGAAAAAAGTTGAAGTGAAAATAGAGTTACATCATTAATCACATACAAGAGGTAGTCAACAAAATTCATCAAACCTATATATAGTTTGCATATACTTCCTTTACAAATTCTTTATCCTCAGAAAGGTAAAAACTGCTAATAAACCATTTTATAATAACCAAGTCAGTGGTACTAAAAGCAAATAATAACTTTCACTCATAGTCTAAAAATAATAACTTTCACTTATAGTCTAATAATAACCTATGTTTTGCTCTCTTTTTTTTAATATGAATTTTTTTCTCCATTAGGTTTCTGTCTAAAATGTTTATTTCTTTATTATATTACTTTTTTATAGTGGTACTGAGACACCAACTAAATTTAAACTACATATTTTATTTCAAAACCTGGATGACAGATACATTTGTGTAGCTTCATTATGTTAAAAAATGTAAACATGTTAAAAGCTCTTCTTTATCTAGCATCAAAATTCAAAGTAATCAGGAGCTATAAATTATTCTATTATAAGTCATCACAAAGTTATCTGAGGATAAGAAGCCAAAGGATGAAAATGCTCCCTCAACTTATAGCTTATCTGTGATAATGATAGTTACAAAACATGAAAATAGACCAAACACATACTTTATTTAAATGTGAAAAAAATAAAATCAAAGTGCTTCTGAAGTAACCTTGTTAAAAAAAATAATCATTGTTATAATAAAATCATTCATAAAATAAACAATAAAGTGAGTACGCAAATACCCTAAAGACCAAAATATATGGAATATAGTACACACAATAAATATGAAATTAAAGTCATTAACTTTCATTAACTATTTTATAATAAAATTCCTATGAAGTGTATTTGATTTATTGCTAGATTTACTTCCCCAAAAGAACAACAATAATATAAGGAACAAAGCCAAGAAAAGACACCAGTCCCAGTGTATGTTTACAAAAAACTATTCTTTTTGGGGGGGATAGGGGCAGAGGAGTGGGGACTGTTTACAGGACTTGAGCCAGATTCAAATCTGCAAGAAAATCTGAGTCTGAGAAAGCATTGCGATTTTTTTTCCGTAACAGACACAAATGCTCATGTTCCAAAGCTAAAGTACACTAAAGAAAACCTTTCTAAAACAAGGTAAATTAAAGGAACAATAAAGACCCACCAAAAATAGTTTCACCTCAAAAGTTTAGAGAAAAACACACACAAGTTAAAGTAACCACAGATGCAACTGTCACCAGTTAGGTATCAACGTAATTAAGAGTCTCACAAATGCAGATCATAGGCCAAGCCGCTGCAAACTTTCAAAATCTGTGACTCTTAAATGTCTCTAAACTCACTAAGTATTCCTGATAGCATCAAATGTTTACTAACTGGATAATATGTTTATCTTGCATGCAAAGATACAAGTTACTGAGGGGACTTAGGAGAACTGGACAAACTCCGTATTCATTCTCAAAGGCATGATAAAGGAGAGAAGATCAAAGCTTAGGAGAAGCCCCACAACTCTGCTTTGGCAAGAGTACCACCTATATCGAAAGAAAACATCCAATCCTTCAAATTACTTCTTTCTCTAGAACTCAACTTTCCTTCCACTCATCCCAACTGGTTTACCAATGGGAATGCAGTAAGTTTGTCCTCTTATTTTCTCCTCCTGCTTCTCTGAACAATATATTCAACCTACATCAGCTGACATCAGACTTAGCAAGAGTACAAGCTGCAGGTTAAAACAGCAAAGTAGGTCAGAGTTGGGTCTCAGAAAACTGGGCTAGTTGTCCATTGTCCCTATCTGGCCGTAATTTTGGCAACCAGCCCTGATCTTCCAACAAATCAAAACTGCAGCCAGCACCTGGAACAAAGCCAAGGTAAGCTGTAAGCTGTTTTACTTTCAATCACTTTTCTTTTTTTGTCCTCTAGAAATATACAAAGACATAGGCTGCAAAGAATAGAAATTAGCATAGAAGAAAAGAGGTGTAGGCCAGGGAGAGAACCTTATTAAAAGAGTAAGACAGAATTGGTCTACTAGACTAAAATCACTATCCTCAAAGTTATCTCTTAAAACATTTTTACATAATTTTATTGTTAGATTTATAATTTATGAAGTGCCAACGAATCTCTTGGTATGGCTACAGCAATTAGGGTTTTCGAAATTTTATGCTATTGTCCTACCTCCCGCATTTCCTCATCCAACTTCCGTTGCTCTAAGGCTTCCTTCTCAGCACGCTTACGATGCTCCTTCTCTACCTTCTCATACTTTTTCCAGTATAGAAGCATCTCCTTGGTAAGGCGGCGGGCACGAGGCAAGGTCTCCTTACAGTTCTTCTGGGCCTGCAAGGCAGCTCGACGCACCTCCTTCATGCACTGGTGGGCGAGCTGCAGAGGACAATGTTATCAGAACGGAGGACCTGACACCAGGACCAGTGCTCCCTGGGCATTCCTCATTCTGTTCAGTGCACACATTCCTCCTATGGCCACATCTCTCTCTCCCAATGTGATTAACATCCCCATACAGTACTGTGGTCCAGTCTCAGACCCCAAGGTAATATCAGGGATGACAAATCTGTAGACATAGTATCTTAGAACATTAAAAAAAAAGTATAATGATCTGAGATGTGTTAGGAAGTTACAAAATGTGATCACACACAATAATAATAGCTATCAATGCTTACTATATGCTAGGCACCACTCTAAGGTTAACACATATTAAGCTAATTTATTCTTCACAAAACCCTATGAAATTGTTATTACCATCATCCTCATTTTATAGAAGAGGAAACTGAACATGAGTGACTAGACCAGGGAAATACAACTAGGAACATTACCTCACCTGAAACTTGCAACTCTCAAAGGAAGCTGTTACTCTCCTCTGAGGGAAGGTATTAATGGAATCATTTCTTAGATGAAGGGCCTGAACCCCAAAAATCTGTGGTCTGCCCACAAGGGCCTGAACCCAGGAAGATTCTGTGGTCTGCCTTTCAAAGAATGAGAGTAGGCTATGATCCTACCATAAAAGGTGCAAATACCAGAAATGCGAGGAAGAATAATTTTATTTATAAAATAGATTGAGAACATTTAGAAACTAAATTACCTTAGGTACTATTAGATTCATTAACAATAGGTCATAAGAGACAGCAGCAAGCATGGATGCAAAGAACAAGAACACATTCCAGCAAAACATAAATGGGAGATATAAAACGGTAATTTTACCTTTCGGCTATTGGTGAGAAACAGGTTACGAGCTGAAGCTTTCTGCTTGTTGGCCTAAAATATTTTTAGAAAGTATATTGTTTAGGATTCCTTTTTGAGAAGAGATTATGAACTAACTCTTTTATTCAACTTGAGGATTAAAAAATAAAGTATCAAGTGAAACATATTCAAGATCCATTACTGACTCAAAAACTACACATAAGCTTCCTAAAGTGGCATTCAGAATAAGAAGCTAGTGCTGTCACTGCCTTAGAGTCTTCTGTACCCTTTTAGAAAGAATTTAAGTTATATTTAAAGTCTGAAGTGGACTACGAAAACATTACATCATATTCTAACCCTAAAATACATGGCTTTCCTAGGCTGATCTGCAAAGATGCTGAGAGCAGGGCACTCACAAACAAAAATTGTTAGAAGAAAGGTAAACTAGTCCCCAGGTAAGTGATTCTAGCCCCACCTCCAGCCAGGCCAAACCTGCTGCCATCATTACTCAAATTCTGCCACCACTTAAGCATCATCTTTTACAACCAAAAACTCTTGAGGTAGACCTAACACGAGATGACTTAGCAACGCCCCTCCCCCAGCCCCCGAGTTGCTTATTGTGTCTTCAACTTAAGTTAAAAATCTCAATAAAGAAACCCAATTTCCCAGCACTTCATTTGTCATGGGACTGAAGAGGCTGAGCTGAGTGGCGCTCTGTTAAGCAGCTCTCCCCCTCATTCTGAAGAAACAATGGGTTCAAAGTTACAGAGGTCATGGAAGCCACTTCTGTAATTTTCCCAACCTAGACTGTCTTGCTTAAGGAAATTGTAAGGCAGTTTAACAAAAACTTTCTCTTACAAATTCTTAAGCAGCTATTGCCAATTTAAAGAAAAGAATCTTAAATATTTCCATTGAATTCCTTACCATAGGAAGGACATCACCTTAAGTCTCTTTACCAGGTACAAAGCATGTTTCCTCATAACTTTTCCCATCAAGAATTCTCACACATAAACTCTCCCCACAGATATACTTGTAAATTTCTAGAGGGAAAAACTAAGGATTGTATGATAGAGAACCACCATACCAAGGCATCGAAGCTGATAGCACCAATAATAGGACAGGTGTGTCATGTGCCCTCTGATGTGATATACAAAGAAGGACATATCCCTCCTCTGGTAATCCTGCCAAAAATGTGTAATTCAAATCTAATTGTGAGGTAACACCATACAAATCCAAATTCAGAAACATTCTACAAAATAAATGACCTATTTTCTTTAAAAATAACGTTGCCCTGGCTGGTGTGGCTCCTGCCTGTGAACCAGAAGGTCACAGGTTCTATTCCCAGCCAGGGCACATGCCTGGGTTGCAGCCTGGGTTCTCCAGTTGGGGGTGCTTGAGGGGCAACCAACTGATGTATCTCTGGTACACTGATGTTCCTCTTCCTCTTTTTGTACCTCCCTTCCCCACTATCTAAAAAGTAAATAAAAAATAAAATCTTTTTTAAAAAAAGCAATGTCATGAAAGATGAAGGCTGAGAAACTGTTTCAGATTAAAGGACGGTAGAGACTTGAAAACTAAAATGCAATACCTAAATTCTAGATTGGATCCTGGATTGAATCAGTAAAGAGAAAAGGCAATGTAAAGGACATTATTAGTCGATGATGAAATTTAAATATGATGTGGATCAGATCATTTTTATAACTGCACTGTGGTTATATGTGACAAGATATCCTTTTTCTTAGGAAATCATTGAATTATTGAATTATTAGGAGTGAGTTTAGCACAAAGTCTCAAACCTTCAAAATGGGTGAGAAAAAGCCCTGGCTGGTGTAGCTCAGTGGATTGAGCATGGGGCCTGCCAACCAAAGTATTGCGGTTCAATTCCCAGTCAGGGCACATGCCTGGGTTGTAGGCCAGTTCCCAGCAGGGGACACACAAGAGGCAACCATACATTGATATTTCTCTCCCTAACCTTTTCCCTCTAAAGATAAACAAAATCTTTTAAAAAAATGAGAAAAAAGTATACTTATGTAAAAAAGCAAATCAGAAAACTACTAAATGAGTAAAGTACACCTGGCAGTTCCCTGCATTTTCTAGACTTCTATTTTTAAAAACTTTTTGTTTTAAACTAATTTTAGACTTACGGAAAATTTCCAAAAAATAGTACAGTTCCCTTACATCCCTCCCCCTGCTTCCCCTAATTTTAGCATCTTATATAATCATAGTACAACTACTAAGATAAGAATTTAACACTGGTAAAATATTAACTAAATCATAGGTCTTATTTGAATGTCAATAATTTTTCCACTAATATCCTTCTACTGTTCCAGGATCCCACAATGCACTTAGTTGCTCTTGTCCTTAGTCTCTTCCTGTATGTAACATTTCCTCAATCTTTCTCTTTCATGTCTTTGACACTTTTGAAAAGTACCAATCAGTTATTCTTTAGAACACCTCAAAATCTGTGGTTTTACAGTGTTTTGTCATGATTGAAATGACATTATACATTTTGGCATAATTCCACAGAAATGAAGCATTATTCTTAGTGCATCACACATCAAGGAGTTCATGATGTCAAAATTTATATTATTAGTGATGTTTACTTTGATCATTTGGTTGAAATGCATTCTGCCAGTTTTCACCACTACAGTCCTGGCTTTCGCTTTGTACCATAATTATGTATTGTGGGCAGATGCTTTGAGTCTATGCCAATTGTTTCTCCTCTAACTTTTGCTCTCTAATTATTGCATTCATCTATTTCCTTTCTTCTTTCTATACTTACTAATTCAAATTCTACTGTAAGGAAGAATTGTTCCTTCTACCTTACTTTTTTGTTTATTCACTTATTTATAACAGTATGAACTCATAAATATTTATTTATTCTATGGATTTAAAATCCAGAATTAACATAATATATTGTTTCTCAAATTATTCTAACTTTGGCCATGAGCAACTCCTTCCGGTTGGTTCAGAAGGGTTCCGGTTGGTTCTTTTGACAAGCCCAGCATACCATGCCCCCTCCCACCCCCAACAAGGTCCCATCTTTTTTCAAGCACTTCCTTACTTTCTTGCACTAGAAGATGTTTAAGGCACACACTGTATTAAACTACTGCTCCAGGAACTAGAAGCCTTAGTTCCTTTTATCAGAGAATAAAAGGTGTTTAGAAACGAAGGTCTGGGTGCTAGATATACTCATTGTTATTAGGGTGTCACTGCTCTGAGGCCCTCTCAGCAAACAGAGCTAGGACAAAAACACATACTAATCCATTTATATACACCCAACTATATTTCTGTATTTATCTATATGTACATGAAAAACCATATACTGGTATCTCTGATTCCAACCAAACTTCACAGGCTTCATTTAGCTTTTCCCTTTCCTTTTCTTATAACTTCTTTCTCCACTAGCGAGAAATACAATATATTTATTTGTTCAATTAAGTGATTACATAAAGTAGTTTTGAAGTGCTAACTCATTTTACTGTGAGAAACACTTTTTGTCAATCATGGCATTTATTCCGGTCTTTAGCCTTACATATTCAGTCAAAATACTGTCTTCTTCAGTTATTTAGATGACTTTTTTATTCTCCACTAACTGCCATTTAGTATGTTACTCATTTCTAATACAATTAAGTTCATTTGTTTCTGTTTTTATTCCTTTTACCTACAGATACAACCAACCTCCCTTCTCCACTTACATCCTGGTTAGTTTCACTGTTCAGTTTATTTCTGGGGGTATATATCAGGAATATGTAAAACATTACTATGGTTCTAAAAACCAGCACTTCACAAAAACATATACTCAAAGACTCCTTTCTCATCTCTGCTAGCCTGTTCCCATCCCTTCCTTTTTTCTACCCTTTTCCCGCCTTGCCCCTACAAGGAATCAATCACTTTAATTCTGATTTATCCTTCTTTAATTTATTTTGCACAAATGAACAGTTATTTGTGCATTTTCTGTATTTCTTTTTCTTACATGAAAGGTAAATACTCTAAATACTTGTTCATGTTCTGCTTTTTTTTTCACTTAACAGTATGTCCTATAAATTCTTCATATCAGTTCAGAGAGATCATCCTTATTCTTTTAACAGCAGCACAATAATCCACTATGTAGATCTACCATTGTTAATTCAAGCCCATATATGGCCATTTAGGCTGTTTCTATTATTTTGCAATCACAAATAATGCAGCAGTGAATAACCTCCCTCACATGTATTCTGTTTTGTTGAAAGATTTAGCTTCAGAGTCTATTCCTACATGTGGAAGTGCTGGTTTGAAAGAAAGTGCACATGTAGATTGTTAGGTACTGCCAACTTCCCCTCCAAAACTTTTCTCTAATTTGCATTGCTAGCAGCAATGTATGAGTGCGCCTATCTCCCCACAGCATACTTAACAGAATGTGTTAACATATTTAAAATTTTTTGCCTGTGTGATAGGTGACAAATGGTGTCTAGGCATTATTTTAATTTTTATCACTCCAATTACATAAGACTTTGATCCTTTTTACTGTGTTTAAGGGCCATTTTAATGTCTTTTTAAATTGTCTATTCATGTCGTTTTCCCATCTGTCTACTGAATTTGTGGTCCTTTGTCTCTCCATTTTTAAGAGCTATTTATTTTTAGTGATTACTGCCCTCGGACCACAGCATACAATGTAAATAATCTCTTCCATTTTGCCAGTTGTTTGCTGTCATGTAAAAATTTATTTGTGTAGTCGAATTTATCAATGTTTGCTTCTATTGCTCCTGAATGCTGAGTCACAGTTAGAAATTCTTTTCCTACACTAAAGGATAAATGGGAATGTAATTATTTTCTTTTAGTATTTGGACTATTTAGTTTTTTTACATTGAGATCCATTTGGAGTATATGAGTGAGACACAGATATAATTTTATTTTTTTCCAAATAGATACCCTGTTGTCTCAGCACCACTTATTTTATTTTCCTTTTCACTGAATTTCTTGGGGTGACACTGGTTAACAAAATTATATAGGTTTCAGGTGCACAATTCAATAACATCGTACACTGTACCGTGTGCTCGCCACCCCCAGTCAAGTGTCCTTCCACCACCATTTACCCCCCACACCCTCCCTCACCTCCTCCCCTATGTAGCACTACTTATTAAAATAGCAAAAAGAATGCTTCAACAGTTTTCTTGAATCATTCACCTTTTCTTCTAATGCCTGTGATTATTCAGTAACATACAAATGTCTATAAATTCTGTAAGAAACACATCTCAACAATTTTATTTTAATTTCCTCATTATCACATATATTTGCTGTCAACCTCCACTGCTGTATATAAGAAAACTGAGTTCCTTTCTCAAGGAACACAGTACTTTTTGGCCAAGGAGCATCACATTATTTGTTTTGTGAATTCTGATTAAATTCTAGAAAACTAGTTAAGTGAAGCACTCTCTTAAGTACAACAGATGAGTTTCCTTTCTGAAGTGTCAAGGTATCTAACTCTTTGCTGTTCCTCTTACGAGAGCAGGCAGAGGAAACATTCTTGCCATCACCTGTACTGAAGACACTCACTCACCTTTGGTAGTTCCTTTTTCACAATGCTGAGCCATACTTTCCTGCGACGAGCATTAAGCTGCTCAATGGATAAGTGCTTCTTCTTGATGCCAGGAGGAGGTGCATCATGAGAGAACTTGGCAAAGACTTTGGTCTGGTGGTGGCGACGAGGGGATTCTTCAGAGGAAAGTTCTTCATCCCTTCGCCTTTTTTTCTTCACTTTTTTCAACTTGGCTGCAAAGGAAATAGACTCTCAGAAGGTTGCATTTCTTCCCTTCCACAGGAGACATTAACAGAACCTCATCACTTTTAGAAAATTCAAGGTTCTTTCCTCATTCCACTTGAGGCTGGCAATGTTTATCCCTTTATCTAGATAGGCCCATGAATATTCCAACAGAAAGATCTCACTACCTTGGAAAAGAACACTGGATACTCACTCTGTTTATATCAAAGAGAAACACAGAATAAAAGCAAAAAAAAAAAAAAGGAATTTCTTCTGAACTCAAAAATAGGAAAGTTTATGAAGCATCATGGGCTCAAGTAATGGTCAAAATTAAGGAAACATTTCTACTTGGTGGTAATATAAGGTAACTAAAGAAAAGGAGAAAAAAATGCATTGATTAAATGCATTAAATGACTTATGAAAAGAAAATTATACATGGAATCTAACTGAGAGGGGAGGATGTGAAGAATGAGAAAACACAAAAATAAACAATGAGGATGTGGGAGAAAGAAGGGGAAATGGCTGAAAAGAGTCTTTCTGAGTAGAGTTTATACCTTTAGGGGAATAAAATCTATACAGATAGTTTAACTTTCCCTTCCTACTTCCTTCCTGATTTCAAGCTGCTTAGAGCTCAGTAAGACAAAAATAACATACCCTGGGAAACATGCAAAAAATACTACAGAAGATCATCAGGAGGTAATCTATTTTAAATCACAACATACAGCAACAATGATAACTTATAGCAGACCCTTCAGGTTACTCCTCTTATGTTCCTGTGCATAACCAACTTCCTCTACTCCCAGAGTATGTTCGACATTTGGAGAGTATATAGAAGAAAAAGGAATAAACTAATTGGAATAAACTAGGAATCCATAGTTCTTATGTCTTCATAATTCTAGAAAAGATCATAAAGCAAATACAAAATAAGGTTAATAATACTTACAACTAATTAGATGGGGGTGGGGAGGCTAGTGTTTTTTTCAGATAAAGCAAATTCCTACTACATGGATTATGTTCAAGGTCCAAATGTATCAGGAGGCCATATGAAATCCTGAAAGTAAGAATGAGTAAATGTGGAAGGCGGATCAATGTGCTCACCTTTAAGTTTCTTTTCCTCCTTAAATTTCTTTTTTTTGGGTCCAAGCAGGTGACGTTGTTGCTCATAGAAAGGGTCATATGTGGAGAGCAGGCCTGCACTGTAGTACTGATATTGCTGCAACTGAAGCAGGCAAAGACAGTGATCCTTAGAAAGGCCTATCTGTGACCTATAGCATCTTCACCACAGAAAGCTGAGCCAGAGAAAAACCATAGTCCCTAAATACAGTGTTCTTCCCACAAAGAGACCAAGAGAGATTTATTTCCTAAACTTCAAATGAAAATGGATTAATTGGTTATGCACATGGTAAGTTCAGGAAATTATTTAAGAAAGGAAAACCTTTCATGCTTCTGAATCTCCACCAGAATATTTATTTAGTCCTTACACACAGCATGGAGCAAAAGGAGGTTTGCCATCTATTCATATGGAAAATAATACAATAATGAATAAGTAACAATACAAGAATAAAACTCTATGTTTCATCTACTCACGACTGTAAACCTACTTTTGCCCCACACTATATTCGAGAAATGCAATGCTTTGCAGTAAGAGCTCCTCTAGGAATTCTTCAGCAACATATAAATCATATTTCTGTTACCAACAGGTCCTCAGATTTTCCAAGATTTCTGATCAAGCTGTTCTAGGTTACCGCCTTATGTTTGGTTCAAACAGACACCAGCCATCCCAATACTTCAATCTTTCAAGTTTTTTCTCTCTTCATCTCCCTCTAAGGGAGTCTGACAATATTGTGAATAGTGTCTATGTTGCTAGAATTCTATCATATGAATATTGATTTTTCTTTCTGGGAAGTAGCTTATCCTTTCAAACATTTCATTTACACTTGATCTTAGCTAAAAGGCCAAGAAGTGATCAAATATTTCATTTAAATTGACCCCCAAAGCTCTCATTATCCTGTCACATTTATCACTAATGGATAAATATGAATATAAATTAAAATCATGCAGTCCAGTGTCAACTCTCTTTTCCTGGATTATGGCCAAATGAATTGTCAAAGAAATTAAATTAGAAGAGTGAAACAGAAAACTATTACAAGGTCCTCTATCAAATGTCAAAATTAAATGAGCATTCATCAAGCTGTATACTTACAAATTAAGGTTAATAATACTTACAACTTCCCCTTTTTATGCTTTACTTCAATTAAAAAAAAAAAACATTTCAAGCACCAAGTACCTTAAGGAGGAACCCTTT
The DNA here is from genome assembly GCA_004027735.1 of Carollia perspicillata. Lineage (NCBI taxonomy): Eukaryota > Metazoa > Chordata > Mammalia > Chiroptera > Phyllostomidae > Carollia > Carollia perspicillata. The sequence goes on from PVKM010001162.1 coordinate 70,653, forward strand.
GTCTTAATTGAAACAGTCAGATATCTTACTGTTTATCACTTCTACAGGCTAATATCCTTCAGCAAATTATTCAAAACTTTTTGAACTTTGGACCTTAACTAATTGCTGGAAAGTTTTTAGATCTTTGAATATGCTATTGCTCATATGCAAAGCACTACACTTCTGTCAAAAATCAGCTGGCTTTGGTAACCGCACTCAAATAACTATCATCAATCTAATGTTAGAGAGTGCGAAGAAAGGGAGGTTTCTTCAAGACAGGAACACTTCCAAAGAACAAATGTATTTAAGAAAAACAACACACTAGATTTAAAATGGTGCAGCCTCTTTGGAAAATAGTCTGGCAGTTCCTTAAAAAGGTAATTAATTAAGCATAAAGTTACCATATGACCCAGTAACCCAAGAGAAATAAAAACACATGTCCACACAAAAAATGTGAACTCAAGTCTTCATGGCATCATTATTCATAACAGCCAAAAGTAAAAATAACTCAATATTCACAGCTATGATTCATAATAGCCAGAAAGTAAAAACAATCCAATTATTTCATCAACTCATGCCTGTATAAATAAAATACAGTATATCCAGTCAATGTAATGTTATTTGCCAATAAAAAGAAGCTAGGCATTGATATACAAGGTCCATCCAGAAAAAGTCCAGCCACTGTTAATATAATGACAACAATATTGATGTAACCTGGTGACCGAGGAGAGTGGACTAGAATGCAAATGAGTGAACAATGATGACTTCACTGTACTAGTCAGTGGGGGCAGTAGACGCCCTTGAGTGAGCATGTGTACTGTGTGGCTGTCCGCATGGAAAATGACTGAGTGAGTGGAACAATGAATGAAAGTTCATCATATTTTGTGTTAAGCTTGAACATTCCTCTGTGGAAACTACTCAGATGATTCAGAAGGCCACAGCTATGGGCAACTGGTGACTGGCAGCTTTATCATGACAATGAGCCCACTCAACGAACATCTTCCGCAGAGTTTTTTTGGCAAAACACCAAATCACCCAGGTGACTCAGCCCCACTACAGCCCAGATTTGGTACCCTGTGACTTCTGGCTTTTCCTAAAACTAAAATCGCATTTGAAAGGGAAGAAATTTCAGACAGTCTATGAGATTCAGGATAATACAATGGGAAAGCTAATGATGATTGGGAGAACTGTGTGAGGTCCCAAGGTGCCTACTTTGAAGGGGACTGAAGCACAACTGTCCTATGTACACTGTTTCTTGTACCTTGTATCTTCAATAAATGTCTCTATTTTTCATATTACACGGTTGGACACCTTCTGGACACACCTTGGATGCTATAACGTAAGTGAACCTTGAAAACGTTATACTAAGTGAAAGGAAATGAATACAAAGAACACATGTTTTTTCCATTTGTATGGAATATCTAGAATAGACACATTTATAGAGGCAAGTGGTGGACTAACGACTGTCTGGAACTGAGAGAAAGGGAGAGAATAGGGGTCAACAGCTAAGGAGAGTGAGTTTTCTTTGTGCGGTTAACAAAATAATCTGAATTAAATAGTGATAATAGTTACATAACTCTATAACTACACTGAATGGTACACCTTAGAAGGCTGAATATTTTTAATTAAAGATTTTGTTTATTTTTAGATGGAGGGGAAGGGAAGGAGAAACTTCGATATGCGAGAGAAACACTGATGGGTTGCTCATTGTACACCCACAACCAGGGACCTAGCCCACAACCCAGGCAAGCACTATGACCGGAGATCAAACCAGCAACCTTTCTGTCTGTGGTACAACGCTCAAACCCTTAAGTGACACCAGCCAGGTCTAGAAGGCTTAATTTTTTTGGTATGTGAAATATATTTCAATAAAGCTGTCACTATAACAACTACTACCACCATCTAAATATAAGGTCAAAATGATGTATTTCAATGACTATAAGCCTGAGGGTAATACCCAGCATGAAGGTCTGATATGTTTCCTGAAACTCTCACCTCCTTGTCTTTACTGTATTTATTCTGGTGAAGTTTCTTATATTTGTGCAGCCGCAACATGTTATGAAGTTCTTCTCTGCTGAGATTGAGTTCTTCTTCCTCTTCTTCCTCCTCTTCCTCCTCTTCTTCCTCATTGTCTTCACTTTGAGAATCTGCCTCACTGGACTCATCACTTAGCAGAATGCTCTGAAAAAGGGAGGAAATGGAAATGGAACTTCTGCTATGAAGCAATTCCTTTTACCATGCAAGCATTTTTAAAAATGGAATTTACTGGGGTGACATTCATTAATAAAATTATACAGGATTCAGGTGTACAATTCTAAATGCATCATCTGTATACTGTATGGTGTGTTCAACCCCCTAAGACAACAGAAGTATTTTTTCTCAGATTCCAAAACAATGACAAAAACAGATGGAGGACAGTCATTCCAGTTTCCCTTACACTATTCTCTGTCAATTCAACTGAAAAACAAAAGGGTACCAATTAATCCCTGGGGGAACAAAGTAAAGAGCACTAAAACATGGAAAATGCTATAACCATCAACAAAGCTAGATTTTACTAAGTACTTACACTATACATAAGATAGTTTAACTGAATATTGAACACCAAAGCAAAATAAATAAATAAATAAATAAATAAATAAATAAACAAACAAAACCGTGATGGCAAATAAACAATTCCCAAATCCACTGATGACTGTGTAAACAAAATGCAGTATTACACAGATGAAATATTATTCATCAGTAAAAAGTAATAAAGTACTGATATGTGGCACATCATCAATGAACCTTGAAAATGTTATTCTAAGTGAAAGAAGCCAGACACAAAACGCAACGTATTACATGATTCTGTTTATATGAAATGTCCAGAACTGGCTAGTCCAAAGAGACAGAAAACAGATCAGTGGTTGTCAGAGGCTGCGGATGTGGAGAATGGGAAGTGACTGCTAGTAAGCAGAGGTTTCCTTCTGGAGTGATGAAAATGTTTTGGAAACAGAGTGATGATGGATACACAAAACTTTATTAATACACTAGAAATTACTACATCACACACTTAAAAAATAAATCACACACTTTAAAAGGGTAGATTTCATGGCATGTGAATTTTATCTTAATTTCTTAAAATGTGATGACTAAAAAATGATTTCTGCATTTCCAAAAGCTTAAAGTCTCACTGATATGAAGCAAATCTGTCCTTTTACACATGAGTTTTTTTTAAAGGGCCTAGATATAATAATAAAAGAATACCTTTAAATTACTTTCCATTCGTCACAAGAAAAGTATAGCATAGGGAAATAATTATTTTCAATAGAAGAAATGCTATCCTTAACTCAGTTTGGCCAATGACAGTAAGCTTGTGAGTGTTAACCAGATTGTACCACTTTTGCTTATAAAGACTCCAATGGCTTACCATTGTAAAATGAATAAAATACAAATTCCCTGACATAGTGCACAAAGGCCCTCAGTGACCAGGCTCTGTAACCTTATTTTTCTGCCATCTCCTCATTCCCTGTCTTCCAGCCATTGCAGCATTCTTTCTCCCCCAAATACACTGACTTGCTTCCTTTCTCAGAACTTTTGCAGTTATTCCTTCTATTTTTTTTGTTATTTTTAAAATTTATTTTACTGATTATGCTATTACAGTTGTCCCAGCTTTACCCTTTTTGTCCCTCTCTGCCCAGTACCCCCATTCCCTCTAGCAATCCCCACCCCTTAGTTCATGTCCATGGGTCATGCATATAAGTTCTTTGGCTTCACATTTCCTATACTATTCTTAACATCCTCCTATTTTGTACCTGCCAATTTATGCTTCTTAATCCCTGCGCCTTTCCCCCATTTTCCACCTTCCCCCTCTCAACTGACAACCCTCCAAATGATCTCCATATCTATGATTTGGTTTCTGTTCTGCTTGTTTGCCTGGTTTGTTTTTTAGATTCAGTTGTTGATAGTTGTGAATTTGTTGCTATTTTTGTTCAAAGTTAGTTTTTTTAAGTCCCTTTGCCATTAATATAGTAACAGCTTGGTGATGCCGAACTCCTTTAGCTTTACCTTGTCTGGGAAGCACTTTATCTGCCCTTCCATTCTAAATGATAGCTTTGCTGGATAGAGTAATCTAGATTGTAGGTCCTTGCTTTTCATCACTTTGAATACTTCTTGCCATTCCTTCTCGCCTGCAGTTTCTTTTGAGAAATCAGCTGACAGTCTTATGGTAACTCCTGCGTAGGTAACTCTCTGCTCTTCCCTGGCTGCTTGTAAGATTCTCTTTATCTGTAACCTTTGCCATTTTAATTATGATGTTTCTTGGTGTGGTTTTGGGTCCAACTTGTTTGGGACTCTGTGCTTTCTAGACTTGTATGTCTATTTCCTTCACCAAATTAGGGAAGTTATTTTTCATTATTTTTTCAAGTAGGTTTTCAATTTCTTGCTCTTCCTCTTCTGGCATCCCTATGATTAGGATGTTGGTACATATGGAGATGTCCCAGGAGCTTCTTATTCTGTCCTTTTTTTTTTTCCTTGCTGTTCTGATCGAATGCCTTTTTCTTCCATATGTTCCAGAATGTGGATTTCTCAGTTTCATCTCCTCCACTGTTGTTGGTTCACTGTAAACTTTTATTTCACTAATGTAACCTTCATTTCTGTTTGGGTCTTTTTTATGCTGCTGCCAACCTCAATAAGTTATTTGAGCATCCTGATAACCAGTGTTTTGAACTCTGCATCTGATAGGCTGGTTATCTCCGCTTCATTTAGTTCTTTTACTGGAGTTTTCGTCCATTCTTTCACGTGGGCCATACTTGTCTCCTCAATTTGGCAGCCTCACTGTGTTTGTTTTTGTATATTAGGTAGAGTTGTTTTGACTCCCTGTCTTAGTAACATGGCCAACTGTAGAAAAGCAGACCTGTAAATTGCGTGAGGTGGAGTCATAGGTGATCGCCAGGGTGGGGCAACCTGTTTCACCACCTTATGGCTCTGTGTGGGGAGAGGTCTTGGAAAGGAGACAATGCCACTATCTGGCTTCTGGAGATTTGCCCAGAAGGAAGCTGTTTCCTGGCAGTCGCCCTGTTTCTAGTCACTTCACTTTCTTCTTATATGCCATTTGTACCCTTCTAGCTGCTGCCCTAGTGCTGAATCCCATAGGGGATAGGTCTGTGTAAGTCCTCTATCCGTGAAGGCCCTCCAAGTCTCCTAATAATCCCACAGTCTCTAGCCCCACCCCACCCCTCACTGGTCTTTACAGCCATAAGTTATGGGGATTTATATTCCTGGTACTGGAACCCTGGGCTGGGTTGTCTGGTTTGGAGCTGGCCCCTCACTCCCAAAGTAACCCACCCAATTTTTATCCACCACACATGAATGTGGGACTGTGGCTCTATGCCTGTCTGCCTCTCCACCTCTCTCTATGTCTCTGCCCCTCCTGTTCATTTGGATGAATGTGACTTCTTTAAATCCTTGGTTGTCGGACATCCATACAGCTCGATTTTCTGATGATTCTGGGTGATATTTGTTTTGCAGTCTAGTTGTGATTTTTACCATAGTTGTGCAAAGAGGTGAAGCTTGTTTATCCACGCCTTGATCTTGACCAGAATTCTCCCAGTTATTCATTCTGATTGAAATGCACACATCTGAAACCTTCACATAATTCTCTCTGATCATTCAGAAATCAGTTGAAATGTTACTTCTTTAAAGTCATATTTATTTATTCGTTTACAGGCTTACTCACTGACTCTCTCCATTAGAATGTAAACTCCACAGGGCATGAATCCTGTCTATGTACAACAGTATCTGGCTCGTAGGATATGCTCAATCAATACTTGGTCAATGAAAAAAACTACTCAAGGACTAGTGAAAAGTAGATTTAATATCCCAATTACAATGTGAGCCAGTGAGGGCAAGGATCTTATCTAATATATACTTATACTCCCTTTATCCACAGTGTTTTTGTACTTAACAATGTTTACTAAAATGAACTTCACTGAGTCTTCTAGAGTCCTCTCTATAATCCCTTCAAAAAACCACACCCAGAGTAAAAACTCATCTCTACAGAAATCCCTGCCAATGTGTCAGAATGCATCAATCTTTCCCTTTTATTTGTAGTTAGTAGGTTATTCAAATTCTAAACATTGTCTTCTCTTACCTTTAGCCACTTCCTGCTTTTCTTCAACTTAGAGAAGTTATATAAATTTCCTTTGTCAGATTTTGATTCTGTGTAAAGAAAAAAAATAAATGAAAGAAAAAATAAGTCCTGGTGGTGTGGCTAAGTGGACTGAGCATTGGCCTATAGGTTGAACTGATAGGTCGCTGGTTTGATTCCTGGTCAGAGCACATGCCTGGGTTGTGGGCCAGGGCCCCAGTTGGGGTGTGTGTGAGAGGCAACTGATCAATGTATCTCTCATATGTTGATGTTTCTCTCCCTCTCTTTCTCCCTCCCCTCTCTCTAAAAAAGAAAAAAAACACCTTAAAAAAAAAGAAAGAAAGCAAAAGAAAAAAAAGAACTACCCCGATAGAACTGATAGTCTGAAGAGGGATCTCATACCACACTGACCTGACTGTAGAACTCCATTCAGTGAGTACGTGTTTAACATTCCAGAATTGCTTGCTCCAGAAGATTCACCAAGAAAAGAATTTGGAGGTTCTTCCTTAACTTGTATTAAGGGATCCCCAGACTGGGGCAATAAAGGATTATTGTCATCCAGTCCATCTTCACTTTCATCACTATAAATTGAAGAATGGTGAATCCATAATCAGAGCTGATCCAGCAAAATACTATAATTTATGCTTAAGACTGAACATTTTAGCCCTAGCTTCAGATGGTTGGAATACTCTCCCATAAACCAAAAGGCCATGCGTTTGATTCCCAGTCAAGGAGCATACAGCCCCTAGGATTCACTCCCCAGTCAGGCTGCGTATGAGAGGCAAATATCCAATATCTCTCTCTCAAAATGATGCTTCTCTCCCTCCCTCCCTTCCCCTCTTTCTAATATCAGTAAGCATATTCTTGGGTGAGGTTAAAAAAAAAAAGACTGAACATTTTACAGAAGAAACTGATCCTTTGAATAAGAGTTCAGTATGTTTTATTTGAAAGAAAGAATATCAAACATGCTAAAAATCATAAATTATTTTAATTCTAAAATCTACAGAGATAATGGAAATCAGAAATACGGCTGAACATCATACTGAGAAGATGGACTAGCATACCTAGAAATATTCCTGTTGAAGATGGCTGATGTTTGTCGCAAGAAATGGTCCAACCGGAGGGCCCTCTCCAGGTACTGAAGGTAGAGGGGCTTTGCCAGCTCAGTGCAGCCGCCATCGTCCCCGGCACCCAACTCTGAGGCCATAGAACAAATCTGTCTTCATGCACAAGGGTTTCCGACTACACGGCTGAAGGATGGAGATAAGTAGTTAAAGATGAAATACTATTATTCTCCCTTTAGTTTGCTTGCTTGTTATCAGTGTGAAAAGAAATCAGACCTAGTCTGTAACAAGATTATTGTAAAACTCATGATAGGCAGTGCCTTCTAAAGAAAAGACAAAAGTTAAAAGGATAAGAACATCAAAATGCAGAAAAATTGTCACGTCTCAATGGAAATTCATATACATGTCTTTGAAATAGTGCCTTAAAATTTATACCCTTGCCCTACAATTGTCACTCATGTTAACCCAAAATTATACAAGCTCGCTGCTGTACACCTCACAGAAGAGCTTTACCACGTTGTTCTCAGAATCACCCTCAAAACAGCTGCTCCATTTTTTCATTTTGTATTTGTACATATGTGTGAGGTATTCCATTTACAAGAGATTAGATATATTGGCAGAGTATTCCCTTGTAAAACATGTCAAAAGTATAGAAGTAACAAAGAAAACTGGAGTAAAAAGAATAAAAGTGAGGATGAAATACACAGGTACAGCCTAAGCGTTCATTCTCTTTATTATTTTAAGTTGTTACAATGTTAGAGTCAGAATATCTTCACTAGAGAAATAATCAGTACAATAATTTTCCACCTTTCATGTAACATTTTCTGTCTTATCTTACCTTGTTATCTTTAAAAACTTAGGAAGTTAGCCCTGGCTGGTATGATTCAGTGGTCTGAGTGCTGACCTGTCAACCAAAGGGTCACCAGTTTGATTCCCAGTCTAGGGCACATGCCTGGGTTGCAGGCCACACCCCCAGTAGGGGGTGCACAAGAAGCAACCTCACATTGATGTTTCTCTCCCTCTCTTTCTCCTTCCTTTCCCCTCTTTAAAAGTAAATAAATTAAAATCTTTTAAAAAAATTAAGAAGTTAACCCAGGATTAGATCATAAGAATACACAGAAAGAGCAATTAGATCACCATCTGACATACAATGAGGACTCAGTAAGTGGTAGATAGTGTTTTAAAAGTTCATAATTTAACAAATTATGGTATAAGCTTTAAAGGAAACCACAGTATCTTTACCTTGAGTTATCTTCTTTTTATTATAGTTTTTAAATTTTCCTAAAATAATATTTCCACTTATGGAAAAGTTAGAAATTCCCCCACACTTAATCTATAAATTTAACACAGTCCTTATCAAACTCTCAGCAGGTTACTGTTTCTTCCCCCCCCAGAAACTAACAAGCTGATTCTTAAAAATTTATATGGAAACACTAAGAAACCAGAATAGCTAAAATAATTTTTAAAAAGAACAGGGTTGGATGACTTACACTCCTGATTTTAAAACATATTAAGGCCCTGGCTGGTGTGGCTCAGTGGGTTGAGTGACGGCCTGTGAAGTGAAAGGATGCTGGCTGAATTCCCGGTCAGGGCACATGCTTGGGTAGTGGGCGTGTGAGAGGCAACCAATTGATGTTTCTCTCACACATCAGTGTTTCTCTCCTTCTCTTTCTCCCTCCCTTCCCTTTTCTCTAAAAATAAATAAAATCTAAAAAAATATTATAAAGCTACAGTAATCAGACCAGTGTGGTACTAGAATAAGGATAACCACATAAATCAATAGAACATACCGAAGAATCAAAAAAAAAAAAAAAAAAAAAAACAAAAAAACCTCTTACATAATGTCAGTTTTTTTTTAATTTCATTTTTAAATTAAAAAAAAGTTTTTCAATTACAGTTGACATTCAATACTCTTGTTAGTTTCAGGTATGCAGCACAGTAGTTAGACACTTAAATAACTTATAAAGTAACACTACCATAAGTGTAATACCAACCTGACACCATACAGTTTTCACAATATTATTGCCTCTATTCCCTATATATACTTTACATTCCTGTGACTATTTTGAAACTGCCAATTTGTACTTACCTTCACCTTAACCCCACTCCCATCTGGCAACCATGAGTTTGTTCTCTGTATGAGTTTGTCCCTCTTTGGTTTGTTCACTTGGTTTTTAGATTTTACATGTAAGTGAAATCACATGGTATTTGTCTTTCTATTTCACTAAGCATAATATGCTCTAGGCCCATCCATGCTGTCACAAATGGTAAGATTTCATAACTTTTTATGGTCAAATAATATTCTATTATATATATGTACCACCTCTTCTATATCCAATCACCAATCAGTGGACATTTGGGTTGCTTTTGTACCTTGGCTATTGTAAAGAATGTTGCAATGGACATAGGGATGCATATATCTTTTCGACATAGTGTTTTCAATTTCTTCAGATAAATACCCAGAAGTGGGATTTCTAGGTCATACGGTGTTGCTATTTTTAGTTTTTTGAAGAACCTCCATATTGTTTTCCACAGCAGCTGCACCAATTTGCAATCCCACCAACTGTGCATGAGGGTTCCCTGTTCTCGACCAACATTTGTCACTTGTTCTTTATTGATGACAACTATTTTGACAAGTGTGAGGTGACATCTCACTGTGGTTTTAACTTGCGTTTCTCTGATGATCAGTGACACTGACCATCTTTTCATGTATATCGGCTATCTGTATGTCCTCTATAAAGAATGTCTATTCAGGTTCTGGGCCCATTTATATCAGATTTTTTTTGGGGGGGTGTTATGTTATATGAGTTCTTTATATAATTGGGATATTAACCTCTTATGTATCATTAGCAAATATCTGCTCCCATTCAGTAGGTCGTTTTTTGTTTTGTTGATAGTTTACTTTACTATGTAAAAACTTTTTAGTTTGATGTAGTCCCATTTGTTTATCCTTTGTTTTCCTTGCCTGAGGAGATCAAGTTTACTGCCTGTGTTTTCTTCTAGGAGTTTTATGGTTTGGGGTCTTACATTTAAGTCTTTAATCCATTTTGAGTTTAGTCTTGCATGTGGTACAGGAGAGTGGTCTGGTTTCACTTTTTTTTCTTGCATTTATCTGTTCAGTTTTCCCAACACCATTTATTAAAGAGATTGTCTTTACTCCACTGTATATTGTCTCCTTGGTCATACCTTAATTGACTACTCAGGCATGGATTTATTTCTGGGCTCTCTATTTCATTACAGTCATTTGTGTCTTTTTTAATGCCAGCATCATGCTGTTTTGGTTACTGGAGTCTTGTAGTTTGGTTTGATATCAGGTCATATGACACCTCCAAACTCTGCTTTCTCAAGACTGCTGTGGCTATTATTTGGGGTCATTTGTTGTTCCATCTAAATTTTAGGATTATTTGTTCTAGTTCTGTGAAAAATGCTATTGGTATTTTGATAGGTATTACATTGACACTATAGATTGCTTTGGGTAAGTATGGACATTTAAGAATGTTAATTCTTCCTATCTATGAGTATAGTGTACTCATATGCTTCCATTTATTTGTATCTCCCTCAATTTATTCCTTCAATGTCATCATTATTTAAGTACAGGTCTTTTACCACCCTGGTTAAATTTATTAAATGTATTTTATCTTTTGATGCAATTATAAATAGGACTGTTTGCTTAATATCTCTAATAGTTATTGGTGTATAAAAAAGTAACTAATTTCTGGCTCTGATTGGGTGGCTCAGTTGTCTGGAGCATCATTGCATGCCCCAAAAGTCAGGTTGTGTATGGGAGGCAACCAATCGATAGTTCTCTTGCACATCAATGTTTCTCTCCTTCTATTTCTCTCTCCCTTTCCGTCTCTCTAAAAATAATAAATAAAATCTTTAAAAACTAAAATAAAAAGCTTCCCAGACAAAAAATAAAGCTACAGGTGTTCATTGCTAACAAACCAGTATTGCAAGAAATGTTAAAAGGCCTATTTGAAGAAGGTGTTAAAAAAGAAATAAAAAGAGGGCCAAAGGTATAAAGAATAAAATGGCAATAAATATAATAACCTTAAATGTAAATGGATTAAAAGCTCTAATAAAAAAACACAGGGTAGCTGAATGGATTAGAAAACATGACCCATATATATACTTTCTGTAAGAGACCCACCTCACAACAAAAGATATACGCAGACTGGAAGTGATGAAAAAAATAATTTCATACAAATGGAAACAAAAAAAAAGCTAAGGTAGCAACACTTATATCAAACAGAGGAGACTTTCAAAACAAAGGCCATAAAAAGAGACAAAGAAGGTTACTACATAATACTAAAAAGACTGATCCAACAAGAAGTTATAACCCTTGTAAACATACATGAAACCAACACAGAAGCACCTTAATATATAAAGAAAATCTTGGTGGACATCAAGGGAGAGATCAACAGCAATGTAGTCATAGCGAGGATTTTAAAGACCCAGTGACATCAATGGACAGATCCTCCAGACAAAAAATCAACAAGGCAACAGCAACCTTAAATGATACACTGGACTGAATGGATTTAACTGATATTTACAGAACATTTTATCCCAAAGCAGTAGTATATACATTCTTCTAAAGTAAACATGGAAATAGACTGACAGCTGTAAGAGGGGAGGGGGTAGGTATGGACTGATTGAAAGAAGGTGAAGGGATTAGTCAAAGAACATACATGAAGGATACAAGGACAACAGTCTAGGAATTAACTATTAAAGTGGGGTGTGGGCTGGGTAGAAGGGGGTAAAGAAGGGGAAATGGGACATCAATAACAGCATAAACAATAAGACATCAAAATGAAAAAATAAAACAAAGTGCACATGGAACACTGTCAAAGAGAGCCCACATGTTAGGACATGTAAGTCTTAAAAAATCATATCAAGCATCTTTCTCTGACAACAATGGTATGAAACTAGGTATCAATTACAATAAAAAAAAAAACCTGAAAAACATCCAAACACATGGAGGCTAAATAACATGTTATTAAACAATAAATGGGTTAACGATGAGATAAAGGAAGAACCAAAAGTTACCTGGAAATAAAAATTAACACACAAGGACCCCAAATCTATGGTATACAGCAAAAGCCATCCTGAGAGGGCAGTTCATAGCATTAGAGGCCTACCTCAAGAAGTTAAAGAACTTCCGGCCAAGATGGAAGCGTAGGTGGAAACACTGTACCTCCTCTCGCAACCAAGATTAAGGACAACAAATATTTACAAACAATAACACAACCAGAACACAGAAAATTGAACTACAGAAGTCCGACAACCATTCAACCAGACTGGTAAGAGGGGCAGAGTCGGCAGCCAGCGGAGAGGGAACGTGGCAGGAAAACACGGTGGCTGCCAGGCGTGGGAACACCGGGGGAGCATAGGTGGCGTGGAGCTTGCAGACCCCAGAGGCGGGGAGGAGACGAGCAGAGCACACAAGGCACGCAGGGCAGTTGGCCAACTTCGGACACACATTCGCGCGCAGATAAAGTAGGCAAGAGCGGGCAGTGAGACGGACTGCACAGCCCAGGGCCCCAGCAATGGGAAACAAAGCCTAAAAACACCGATTGAAAAGGTGCCAGGAGAGGCTCCCAGCCTCACAGGAGAGGTCGCCGGGGAGACCTGCAAGGTCCTGGAATGTGCATAGGCTCACCCACCTGGGAACCAGTGCCAGGGGGGCCCAGTTTGCTTGTGGGAGGCAGCAGAGGGGACGCAAATCCAAGAGAGCAAGAAACAGGCGCCACTGTTCCCTCTCTGACCCTGCCCCCACAGACAGCATCACAACCCTGAAACTTCGGTTGTCCCGCCCTGGTAAACACCTAAGGCTCCACCACCCGTACGTAAAAGGTGCCACCTGACCAAACATGACTGAAACACAACAGCTCAGAGCCCCAGAGCCAATACTTTTAAGCAACCAAGAGATAGCCAACCTATCAAGATGCACAGTTCAAAACACTGGTGATCAGGATGCTCACAGAACTGGTTGATTTTGGTCGCAAATTAGATGAACAAATGAAGGTGATGATAAGTGAAATGAAGGAAAATGCACAGGGAACCAA
>PVKM010001163.1:0-83739 GCA_004027735.1 Carollia perspicillata
GTTGGGTTGAATGGCCGTCGACTTCCGCATTTCAATTTTCTGTGTTCTGGTTGTGTTATTGTTTATAAATATTTGTTGTCCTTAATCTTGGTTGTGAGAGGAGGCACAGTGCTTCCACCTACGCCTCCATCTTGGCCGGAAGTCCAAATATATAAATTTGGCAGAATTGATGTCACTATGGTGTTGTCTTATTTTTCTTTGCCCAGTTTATTTTGTGATGTTTGGTGATAATTAAAATGTTTCTTTGTGTAGTTTTGACACATTTACAATTATATTATTTATGGGTGCTTTGTATATTTTGTTATAAATGGATTCTTTTTTAAAATACTTTTTCTTATATAAACAAGCAAAAACTGTACCAACTAGAAATACTTTTTTTTTAAATAAACCATCCAATTTTGTGAGAGAGAATGTTGTAATCGTGGGTAGAACTGAGGCTTAAATATACTCCAGGTTGGCTGTTGGAAAGTGTCTGAGTTGGAGTTGGGATTTAGGTCTGTCTTCCTTTATCTAGATTGGTTGCATGTTTTAACAACTGCTGTTTATTGTTCTCTCTTTCAAAGCTTGAATAAAGCACCGCTTAACCTCTTCGTGCTCTATTTTAGATTCTGGTTCTTGTGTCTGTCCTAGAGTTACTGTACTGAAATATCCAGTCTCATAAGAGCAGAATAGCCTCTTTTTTTTTTTTTTTTTAAGATTCTATGTATTTATTTTTAGAGAGAGGGGAAGGGCAGGAGAAAGAGGGAGAAAAACAACAGTGTGTGGTTGCCTCCTGTGCCCCCGCTGCTGGGGACTTGGTCGGCAACCCAGGCATGTGCCCTGACTGGGAATTGAACTAGTGACCCTTTGGTTTGCCGCCGGCACTGAGTCCACTGAGCCATACCAGCCAGGGCCAGAATAGCCTCTTGATCTATTCTTTTGTTAATCACTTTTTGTGAATTATCTTTCAAGAAAGAAGAATAAAGTTCTATACTGTTCCTTCTGAGGTTTATATTCAGATTCATAAGACTCTAGAGTTTAGTTGATTTTATTGTGATTTTAAAGTACATGGTGCAATAATGTTCCAGTAGCTATTTGATAATTATCTTAAATAAAAGTACCTTTTTTTTAATGTTTTTTTGGTTAGTACTCTTTGGGGGAAAAAAAGAAAAAAAGGTCTAAATTATTTTCCAGTTTTTTTGTCTTTTTATGACTTGCAGTTAGGGAAATGAAAGATAGACCTCTGTAGCATAAAAAGCTAGAGAATCTGTAAAATACCTCAAGGTGCTGTAAAGTGTCTGAAAATGCATTTTAAAGAACTGTTTAGTATTACTGTTACTGGAGCCCCAAAGCATGACATGAGATGCTTCTGCTTCCCAGTGGCAGTACAAGAGGCCCTGTAGCACAGAAGCCTGGGACCCCACTGGATGGGAGGGTGCTGCCCAGCCACAGGAAGACAGTACTTTTTACCACTGCCCTTTGGAATGTTGATTGAGTTAAGCTTATTCATTAGCAGTGTGTACATCTGAATTCAATCATTTATTTGATTTGATTTTCAGAAGTTGTTTTGAAATGTTTTTTTCTCCTCCTTGAAATTTTGAGGGTTTTGTATTATGTAAGAAATGAAATCGAGTTGCATTAATTAGCTTTTTTGACTGATTTTTAAAAGTAAAACGTAGGACCGGAGACACCTTGGCAGTCAAGTTCCATTGCAGACTGCCTTTAAGCTCCTCCTCTGGCATTCTCCCGCAGATGAGAAGTTGAACTGAAGTAGTGGCAGGGGAAGCAGGGAGAATTATCTCTGGACTGCCCAGGTTCTGGCAGGATTTGTGGGAGAAAATTTTTGAGTTCTTTCTGGTCTCTGTCTTTCCAGGAGTACTGATTTAAAAAATACTAGATATAGCAAATTTTTCATACTCATAACTGTCTTTTAAGAATTTGGTACTTTCACATATCTTTAGTCCTCATAGAAATTTCTTAAAACTTTTAAGGCGGTATGCTACATTAGAATGAGTTCAAAATCTACTTCCTTGTCATTGGTAGTGATAAAAGAGCAATAATTTCTATAAAACTGAATATGTAAGTGTCTCAAACAAGTAACTTGAAAATCTTAACTGTGGATATATGTCTGTTTTAATTGAAAGTTTTCCTATATTAAAAATAACAGTTGACATTGTGTTTAGGTGTTTTCTTTTTTTAAAAAAACTGGATTATAAAATGAAGCACTGTTAGTAAGACTAGTGGCATAGGTTTTAGATCTTGTTGTGAGTAGAGGAAATTGGAAAGAGCGTTATAGGTATAACTTCATTAAGCTAGAGAGCATTGGTGTTCACATTTTAAAAACATAATCATAACTTATCTGGAGTCACATGTTCCATTTTATTGGCTTCCTTCATATAGAAAATATAGAAACCTGCACTAAATGCAGAGAAAAAGTGGAGCACTGTATATTTTCTGGGTGAAGGAAGTATTCTGTACATTTTTCATGTTTTACATCATGGTATTTTGAATAACCATGCTTCCATGTTCACATCAACTTTTTGTTTTTCAATTTATGCACAGCACTTGCTCTGAAATTTGGGGACTGAGTACACCAAATACGATAGATCAGTGGGATACAACAGGCCTTTACAGCTTCTCTGAACAAACCAGGTGAATATTCTGCCCTCTGTTGAATCCTAGCAATCTTGTGGGTGGGTGGGGGTGTTTTGGAAGACCTATAATGGATTGCTTAGTATAATTTTGCCTAGGATGTTACCTTAATGTAAAAATAAGGCATGGCATTTAAAATACCTGCTTGCCAGTATTAAAAGTATATTAAATGTTTCAGCTAAAATTTTGATCAATGAAATTCTAATTTCTAATCTTTAAATTATTGCATCCCCTAAAAAATAGGAACTTTGATAATACTCATTTTAGTTTGAGATCCGTTGTTGGCCTAATTTTTCAATAGATACATAACCAGGTTTTGCTAAATTTCTTGCTATCATTTAAATCTCATCTGTATACTAATAATACATGGTTGATTACTGAACACAATTAACACAAGGCTAACTTGTTTTTTATGTTTTTTTAATCACCTCATTCTCTTTTTGAGCACATTGGTATTTGTCCATTTCATCTTACCATATTCATCACCATCTGCATTTATGTGTGAGTTACAGAAATACACCTCAGTACTCAACACAGTCACAACTGAGTAACAAAGTACATTAGTTTAAGTGAGTTTTATATCATTGTTGGTATCTACCATTCTTCACAGCAGTTCTTTTTTAATAATGTAGTCACCTACAGAATTAATGCCCCTAAAAGAATCCGTGAGTAAGAGTTTGATTTACTAAAGATAAACGTTGACAGTTTTTCAAGTGCACCTATATGATACTCTTAAAAATCTATTTTTTCCCTAACGGTTAGCCATTCGCTGACACTTGAGTCATTTTGTGTGGCATGTTTTTAAGAATCATCTGCTAGAGCTGCTGTTTACTTTTAAGTCAGATCCATTAAATAGTACATTTTTCTTCCTTGCACTCACTAAAACTAACTGTCTATCATTCCTTTCTGTATGCTTTTATTTAACTAATTTAGTCCAGTTAACTATTCCTGCTTTTTTAAACCTCCCACCTTTCTTTTCCCCTTACTTTGTCCCAATAGGTCTCTTGATGGTCGTCTTCAGGTATCTCACCGGAAAGGGCTGCCACATGTTATATATTGCCGGTTATGGCGCTGGCCTGATCTTCACAGTCATCACGAACTCAAAGCAATCGAGAACTGCGAATATGCTTTTAATCTTAAAAAGGACGAAGTATGTGTTAACCCTTACCACTACCAGAGAGTTGAGACACCAGGTAGGAAAATGATTTAAAAATAAGTAAATAAACGCTTGAACTTAAGTATATTAGGTACCCTTATACCTACCTAATTGACTCAAGAAAATTTCGGTGTAAAATTCTAATGAACTTTACCTTAAATTCAGTATATTATTTGGTGGTCATTAAAAATATTTTTTTAATTTTTAAAATATTTTATGGAAAGTATATCTTAGTGGGCCCTGGCTGGTGTAGCTCAGTGGATGAGCATGGGCCTGTGAACTAGAAATCAATTCCCAGTCAGGGCACATGCCTGGGTTGCAGGCCAGTTCCCAGTGGGGGATGCACGAGAGGCAACCATGCATTGATATTTCTCTCCCTCTCTCTTTCCCTTCCCTTCTAAAGATAAATAAAATCTAAAAAAAAAAAACAGAGTGAGAGATGACTCTACAAAGAAAGGCCATCACATCACCATAAAAAGTATATGTTAGTGGGAAGGATAATTTCTTGGGATAGCATACTATTTCACCTCAAAGTACACATACAGGGAACTCTAATTCACAAATTCAGTCAGCTTGGAAGTGAACTGGTAAATATGTTCACCTGTCTGCTGCATTAACTGTTTTTACTCATTTTGCTGAGTGTTGTGTTGTTTTGTTTTGTTTTTCAATACTTGAATGACATCATTCCTATATAAGCAGTTCAGTAAAACTTATAGGAAGACTTTATGTTTACTTAGCTTTGTACTTGAAACTTTTCAGGACCGCAGCTGTATTTTTAGAAGATACCTTAAATATAATTTTACAAACCTTTCCCCAGCCTTTCAAATGGGGGTTTTTGAACTTTTATGGGAATATAATATTACTAGGATCACCTTGTACTCAAAAGTACAAAATAAATTGGATCTTGGAGTTTTAGATCATGAACTATATAGTAAGTTAAAATTATAATCCGATTTGTCAATTTCTTAATAACTTGTGTAATACCAAATAGGCGGGCCCTAAATTAAAAAAAAATTAAGCAGGCTACTTTAAAACAATTTTTTTGTGGAAACTTGTAATAAAGGTCCTGATCCCCCACCCATTGCTTCTTGCCATTAACTTGGATTTTTTAATTTTATTTTTATTTTGTAGTTCTGCCTCCTGTATTAGTGCCACGGCACACTGAGATCCTAACAGAACTGCCACCTCTGGATGATTATACCCACTCCATTCCAGAGAACACTAATTTCCCAGCAGGGATTGAGCCACAGAGTAATTATATCCCAGGTATTGTTTGCCTTCTGAATCTCCTAAAAATTGGGATAGGTACAAATTTTGTTCATAAACATTTAAGTATTAGTAAACTTTTTCAACCTAGTGGTGTGACCTTTTAAAAAATGCTTTTTGGATTTTAAATGGAAAAGTATGATCTGTTGGGTGATTATTTTGTGAAGTATATAAACCTAGTGCTTGAAACACTTTTGTCTGGAGAAAAGTTTTACTTCATATTTCATTTTCTTTTGCAGTGGCTTTTATCAAAGTACTCTGAGAAGCAGAAAAGAAAAGATCTTAGTAAGTTTGTCTTAGTTGTTGAAGCTAAGAGAGATGTAGAATGTAAGCAAAATAAATGATACAGGAAGAAGTATTCCTGAAACAAATGTAATGAAAAATTGACCAGATAATTACTTTCATAGATAATGTTTAAGAAAAACATAACGTTTCTATAGGAGATAAAGTATTTTAGTTCTGCAGATACAGCACTACCTATGTTGTACTGAAAATCAGAAAACCTCTATTTTAGTTCTTTTTCATCTGGGCCTCAGTAACTCCTGCTCTAATTATTTCATTATGTGATCCAGCAACATATGCCGTGACGTGATACGGTAGCCTGCTCACCCCTTTAATTTTCACTGTTTTTTAGGAAAACAACCAATGTTTTCTTACTTTCTGTCCTTCCCCACTTTTTAAAACAGGAACCAAAGGTATAGTATTAGGATGAGGATTGAGCTATACCTTGGATTTTTTGGTGTTAATTTTTTTTCCTTTTGTGTAATATTCCTCTGTCCCACTCTTACACAGCTGAATATGTAAGGAACTACGAATTTTAAGTGCATAAAAAATATTTCTTGAATGTGTTTCATCATGGAAATAATACCTGTTCACTGAAGACAATTTTTAAAACATAAGGATTTTTCAAAATAGCTAATTTTAAAGTTAGAAAATGTCCTCTAATCGCTTTAATGTTCATTTTCTTTGCTTAACTATTTTATTGCAAAAGAGGAATTCAAGGCTGCTTTTTGGATTCCCAGGAAACAAACTTTTTGAGAAGTTAAGAAGTAGTGCGCACAGTGGAATGCAGTGTGAGAGCTAGGATGAGGGGGAAAGCAGGGCTAACACATTTCCTAGGGAGAGAATTGTGGCGTGAGGAGGAGAGACATCTCAAATCTTTGAAGCGGGACTGATGTAGCAATACTAGGAAACTGAGGTGTAAGTACGCACCTTGTGAGCATCGTGTAAGATCACCTACCCAGTAATTATTTGGAAGGATGTTAATCAGAATGCTTAGTAGCTTCCACTTGTGGAGATGTTTGAACTTGTTTTTCCTTTATTTTTTAGATTTGGGTATATTACAAAGTAGAAAATCCAAAGTAATCGTACCTATTTGCTCTTTCGGATGGTAGGGTTTACCCTGCTCTGACTGACAGCAGAACCTGAGGGCTTACTTTTTATTCCACTTCAAAAGAAATTTTAACATTTTCTCCAAAATGCTAATAGCTTCATTACTGTTTCATAGGTACATAATAGTGAGAAAAATAAAAAAGGATAAAGTACATAAAAATTCATTATTTTTTCCTACTTAGACCTCTGAGACATGGGTGGTTAGACTGGTAAAACTTAGCTCTGTTTGATTTTATCAGCTTTAACCTTTGAAATAATGATATGTATTACTCTTATTTTGATGTTTTTTGTTGTTTGAACATATGAAGACAGGTACTTCATTTTATTCTTAGAGAATTTCAGTATTAAAAATTTGAGGGTACTGACAAGTGAAAAGTTTGATATTAAAAAGTTAAAATTTATGTTTAGCTTGTTGAAGGGAGATTATAAAAGGTTAATAAAGAAAACCTTTAGCCCACATATTTTCTCGCCTCCTTTTGGTAATTACAAATTTCACAAATTTTTTTTATGAGTCTGTATTTGAATTGCTTAAAACTATCCAGCAATATAAATATTGAACTCTTGATAATCATTTAAACTTATTTCTTATTCTCAAAATTATAGTTGATAGAATTGTATAAATGTTTTTATTTTCCTGAAGCTCATTCAGGTGTTCAGATGCTTTCTAAGTAAATATTTTGTTCTAAAACATGTTGGAAATGACAGACCAGAATCTTACTTATTTTCAGGAAGTGTTTTACCTTGGTTTTGTGCAGTAGTCTGTATTTGAATTTAATTTACTGCTTTAATACTCAGGACTTAATGGTTAGAAATCTCTGGGGAAATATACCTTTGGGGTAGAATTCAAGCTAGATCAGTCCTGAACTATGTTACCATATTTTACCCTGTAAAATTTAGTGAAAGATGTAAGCCTGTATTACTTTGTAATCTGAAATTGTTCATGTCTGGATGGGAGCTGGGGGAGTCCTTTAATCATCTAGGTACTCATCCATGTGGCCATTAGTTTAAAAAAAAAAAAAACCCAAAACATTGTAGCTACTAATATCTTTGAAGCATACTGATCCAGAACTGAGGCATCTTTGAAGTTATATTTTTGGCTCTTGCCCCAGAAAATATACATATGAGAATGAGCCAGATATGTAAATAATAGCTAGGAAAATATGCCCAGAGAACTCAATTGTATTTCAAGTAGGCTTTAAGGATTTACCTACAAGATTTGGAGCAGAACCTGAATCCTAAGCTCTCAGTATCTGATACTGCTTTTATAATGATGTTATATAACATTTATATTTGTTATTTGGAGCGATTCGTTGGTTACTTTTGGTAGCTGGGAGAAAAGGTGAGATTAAATTGTAACTATACTTGATTTGTTTTAAACTTCTGTAGAAACGCCACCTCCTGGATACATCAGTGAAGATGGAGAAACAAGTGATCAACAGTTGAACCAAAGTATGGACACAGGTAAAAAATATCTTTCAGAATCTCTCAGTAATTAGATAAACATTTTTTGCCTCATTTGAAACTCATGAGTTATTTATAACTCTTAAATTTAGAGCAGTAGGGACACATCAAAAAAATCTTTTTTACTCAATTATCTTGACTTAATTATATTTGAACAATCAATAGTCCCTGTTGCCCATGAAAAGTTAACATATGCTGCTCAGCAGAGTGATTGGTAGAATGTTCTTTTGGTGTAGACTACATGAAAATTGAGAACACTCAGATACTTTTCTTTTTAGGTATTCTGTGCTTCTGTTGAAAAGTTTTTGTTATCCTATGAGTAAATGTCATTTTGATGAAAGACCATAAGTAATTAGCCTAATAACAAATTTTCAGAGGAATTGGGAGGGAAGGGATGGAGCCTAGCTTTTCAGTGCTCCTTTAGCAAAAGAATGAGTTCTGAATTATAGTGGATTGTTTACCAAAAAAATCTTGTACCTGATCTAATTCAGTGAATTTCTAATATTTGGGCATTGACTTTAAAACAGTTGTTATATAATGTGTAATCCACCAGAATTGATAGGTTGCTGGTGAAATAGCTGTGATGTCATTGAAATTGTCTATTTTGATCCATTACAACCTGTCAATATCTTAAGGATTGGACACCTTAATATTATATACAACCTGACAAATTTTATATCATTACTATTCTACAGTTTATAGTAAAGCATTCTGTAGTTACGATAATCTAAGTTATTTTTAAATGAATTAACACTGGTGGTGGACAGGCTTTTACAATAATTTTGTTGTTTACATCCTTCCATTATTTAGACTTCCAGGTAAGAAAGCTTCTGCTATAGCTTATCATAGCTGTTTAGAGTATTAGATAACCAAGAAAGACAGATGATCTAATGATATTTGGAAATAACATGGTGTGTATCTTAATGCAGATATCTCACTGCAAAGGATATTCGGCTTTCCAAATATGTCTTTCTAATACACCTGTATATTGAAGAACTGTATCCCTGAATCAGCTATGTCTTTGTTTGCCCCATGATGGACAGCTGCTACTATACATTTAAAAGTGAATGCCAGCCCTGGTCTGGTGGCTCATTTGGTTGGAGCATCATCCCACACAGCAAAAGGTTCCGAGTTCAATTTTTGGTCAGGGCACATTGCCAGGTTGCAGGTTCCATCTCCATTCCAGCGTGTGTGGGAGGCAACTGATCAGTGTTTTTCTCTCACACTAATGTTCTCCCCTTGCCAAAATCAATAAGCAGGTGTTCAGGTGAGGATTAAAAAACTAAAAACATGTAAAAATGAATGCCATGAAAAGAGGCTCAGCCTCAGTAGGCATGAGGGAAATGCAAGTGAAAACCAGTGACATACCATTTCGTACCTGCTGGAATGGGTATAACCAAAAAAGAAGGGCAATGACAAGTGTTGATGAGTTTATGGAGAAGTTAAGGTCTTCATATGCTGCTGATGGGAGTATAAAATGGTTCACTTGCTTAGGAAACTTAAAATATTGAAAAATATAACCCAGCAATTTCACTCCTAGATATATGCCCCAGAAAATTGAAAACTAAATTTGTATACATCCATGCTAAACTTGTATACAATTGTTGATGTAAAAGAGGAAACAACCCAATTATACATCAAATGATGAATGGATAAGTTAAATTAGGTATGTCCATTCATTGGAATATTAGTCATATAATGAAATGAAGTACTGATCTCTGGTACAACATGGATGAACCTTGAAAGCGTACAGTAAGTGAAAGAAGCCAGACGCAAAGGCCATGAGGGTTCCAATGAGTACACAGATGCCTGAAACATGGCAAGAGCAATAAGATGAATATACAGTAGTCCTTCCATATCCTCAGGTAGTATGTTGCAAGACCCCAGTGGATGCCTGAAACTGTGGATAGTACAGAACCCTATATATTACTAGTTTTTACATACCTATGATTAATTTAGAAGTTAGACACAGGAAGAGATTAACAGCAATAATTATAAAGTGGAACAATTATAGCAATTTGCTATAGTACGAGTATAATCTAACTTATCCTTTTTTAACTTAGCGAGTGTGGGCTCTCTTCAGAATACCTTACTCTACTCACATTTTCACATAAAGGAAGCACTTTACAGCTTCTCTTTGACATGTCTGAATTGCCAGCATTGCTGAGGGCCTCTTGTGTTGAGGGCCATTTGGAACACCAGCCCTGCAAAACCACAACACTCCATCTGACAATCCAGACGGCTAATAAGTGACTGATGGGCAGGTAGTGCGTACAGTGTAGATGTGCTGGACAGAGGGAGGGTTTATGTCTGCAGGTAACTGAAACTGCAGGAAGTGAAACCCTGAATGAGGGGAGTATTTCATGTACATACTTACCATTTCTGCTCTTCGTTCTTTGTTGTGGACATTTGTCCAGTTGTGTTAGCACCGTTTGTTGGAAACTTCTTTCCTTGTTGATTTACCTTGGCTTCCTTGGTGAAAATCAAGTGATACTGTAAATGTGGGTCTAACTTATGGTGTAAACTCTTTATCTGATAATTCCAGTATTTGGTTCATGTGTAGATCTGCTGCTGTTGACTATTAGCTCTTGATTATGGGTCCGTTTTTCTCCTCCTTCAATTTATTCTCATGTTTGTTTTTTTAAAATCCAATGCTGGGTATTATGTATAAGGTAATACTAGAGAGTAGCATAGAACCTGTATACAAAGATACATGCACAAGGATTTCTTTAGATGTTTTAGCTACAAGTAACAGAAACTGCTGATTCAAACTAGCTAAATAGCATATTTTTTACTTCTTGTAACAGGAAGTTCCAGACTTTAGTAGCAGCATGCATATATGAATAATTAATAGGTTAATCATTAGTTCACCTGCATGGCATTTTAGAAAATGTTTCTAAAAACTTCTGTAGCTAATAACTTGTTAGCTTAATTTAGCTTTTTAAAATGTCTTATGTGGTTATAATGAACCTTTCTTTTTGCAATCTGTAATTCCTTTTATCACATCTGATTGAACTACTATTAGTCTAAATTAATGAACTATAACTACTGGTCATTTCTGATAAGTATCTAATAGAGGAGGAAATAGTTAAAAATGAAAAATGGGACAGTTTCCTCCATGTCTAATAGTGGCTTTGTTTATTTTATAACAGCTTCAGGAAACAGCAGTGAGTTTTAGTTCATTGTTCTAAATATATTTTGACCTTTCTTAGTTATATCTATTGGTACTTGCCAACATATTTTTCAAAATGAGGAGCAACAAGAAAAGAACATAAAAAATTAATTTTGTTATGGAAGACTTTTCTGTCTTCTAAAAATTATTATCTGTTCTGTATTTTTGACATATCTGTTTTATCTGAAGGTTCACATTTCACTTGTATTCCCTGGTATGTCATGTTATGGTTCCACTGGTGTGGGGAGGAGAGGGAGGGGCATAGGGGTTCTGGCCTGTCTTGTTCTATATTCATGCCATTGCTGTACATGTGACATCTGGGAGCTGTAGGTCATGCTCTTTTAGATAACTTTTCCAAAGATACTGAGAATGATGATCAGAAAACAAAATTTTTAATTATATATGATTATTTAACAAATTCACAACAAATGTGTTTAAATTTAGTTGCATGGAATTGAGTGGTCTCATTTTTTTCTTCTGTGTCTGTTGTTGTGCCTTCTTTTTCCTACTTTTTGTATCTGTGCCCCCTCCCCTATATTTTCTTGGTTAGATTTAGCCTGTTTACCTGAAACTGGAAGACATGAGTAATTTTCTAAGACAATATAACTTACCAGACTGACTCCAGAAAATAGAGCTATCTTAAGTCAATTTTCATGGAAAGAAGTAGAGAAATGTCTTAAAATAAACCCTAAAAAATGTTTAACTGCAAACAATTTCACACAGAAATTCTACCAAACTGTAAGGAATGTGTTATTAAAATACTATTTAAACTGTTACAGAACATAGGAAAGATGTATAGCTTCTAGATTATCTTTATGAAGTAGCATAACATTACATTTGCAATGTTAATCTACAGACTAGTATTGCTTGAGAATTTTGATGCAAAAATCCTAAGTAAGCAATGTTACCTCTCTCATCATCAAAGCCAGCATTATACTTAATGGGAAAAAACTAGAAATATTCCCTTAAAGTTAAGGCAGAATATCCACTGTCACTACTGTTTTATCAAAGTGTGACACACACCAAAATGATTGATACAGTATGCTACATAAAAGGTTTTTTTTATTATTGCTTAATCAGAATTAGGATTAAGAGTCATAAGAGGGATAACCAAATATCTGAAATTCATACCATGAAAGGATTCCTACCTGTAATACATAAAGAGCCTTCTGTAGATCAATGAGAAAAGTGATTAACACCCCAGTAGAAAAATGAACAAAAGAACAGACTATTCACAGAAAGGAAATGCATTGTCAACAAGTATAAAGCTACTCAATGTTGTGTATAAGAGGAACACAGATTAAAGCAGTGCTTGTTAAGAGCATGTACTCACCTATTAGTAACAAGTGAGCATCCCCTCGCCATTCATTGTTACTGGGAATGCAAACCAGTACAAACTCTGTAGATGACAATTTTGGCAAAAATCTATCAAAATTACAGAACCACAGCCCTTTGACCTATCAGTTTCTCTTTTAGGAGCCTATTCTTATCCTTCAGATATGACTGAAAGTATGCAAATGTCCAAGATTAGTCATTGCAATCTTGGTTCTTAAAGAAAAGATTGAAAATAGCCTTCATGTTCATCCATATGGGATCATAATACACCATAATGTACTGTTATGCAGCAGATAATATAGATAAGTAATTAATAAGGAAACTTACCAACATCTCTGGTAGAGTAAGTAATGTAATAGCAAAGTTCAGAGCTGTGCTACCATTTGTACATAACAAGCCGGGCACACAGAACATAAAATATTTGCTTATATGGTTTGTAGAACATTTCTGGAAAGATACATTGGGTGCCTTTGGGAAGGAGAACTCTCGCTAGAAGCCAGGACTGTTTTATATTCTTTTTTTACCTTTTATATATTGAAGCCTCCAAAATTATACTCACATAAAGTAGCTGTATATTTTTAATTCTTGGGATGTAAATTATCTTTGTATAACTTGTGATAATTACAACCAGTTTTATTATTATTTGGTCATAAGTTCTGGAAATAGGTTCACATCTCTTTTTAAATTGATTCCTTTTGTCTTAGGATCTCCAGCAGAACTATCTCCTACTACTCTTTCCCCTGTTAATCATAGTTTGGGTAAGTTGCAAACACTTTTCCATCACTGTTTTTATACTGTATCACTTAAATATTCTCTCTGGTCATTATTTGATCTATACATGAGAAAAGGAACTCAATAAATAACCAAGTGATTGTTCAAATTAGTGCTTTTAAAAAATAACTGTGATGTGCCTCAATATTACTAAACTCTTTTCTGCTGTCACATAGTATAAGAAACTAATAATATGTTTATTCATAGAAATCCTATTCTTTACTCAAGGTAAATTTTATGACCTATTATATCTAGATTTCTGTGGGTATGTTTTTTAATGATATATTTTACAATAGCAGTTATTAATAGGAGGTATGTGTGTAAATATACACATCACAAATATGTGCGTGTGGTTTGGAGTGCTGTGTGTATGTGAGAGCTACTGTGGGTGTGTTTATAAACATTCTGGAGTTTATTTTTGGCCTTCATTTTGCTCTGCTCTTTCACAATTTCTCTTCAGTTGACACATTTGAAATTTATTCTACATAATGGTCAGTTTTTTAGATGATATTCCTTATAGTGGATTATGATGAAAATTATAGAAGTTACATGTATGTGATCATAGTTTTCCAATGAAATATGTAAGTTCTTTGGATTCCATATGCTCTTTCCACTTGCACACTCTTTGTATTTATTACTTTGTTTCTTATCTGTATGGCAGTTTTATATGTTTGTAATCAGGGTAACCCCTGAGAATTTGATGTTAAAATCCACAAATGTCAAAAATGTCATTTTGTATCCTATTGTTATAGTTTTTCCTCTTGTGGCTATTGACTCACTGAGTTTTGCTCCAGCTTTATTCCACTTTATGCTACCAAAAGTTAGCTTTATTATGCAAATTGATTTATTTTATCTATGGTGGTTTTCTGTTTGAACAGGAACTAGTGTGAAATTACTAGGAGAACAACTGAAGCCCCATAAAGTCTTTAAATAAAAGGTTTGAAGATTGAATGACTTAATGAGATGGGGGAAATTGAAAAATTTGAAAATCTGTCTGATCTATGAAAATTGGAATTCATGATGTAGATGTTAGGTCGACTTCGTGAGCTGTTACCAGGATAGACTGGCATAGAGCTTATAAAGATGATACTATTCAGTCTATTCATAGAGCATGTAAAGATGATACTATTCAGTCTGTTCACACAGCATTTCTTGCTCTTACGGATTTGATTTTCCCCCTCAGATTTGCAGCCAGTCACTTATTCAGAACCTGCGTTTTGGTGTTCAATAGCCTATTATGAATTAAACCAGAGGGTTGGAGAGACCTTCCATGCATCACAACCCTCGCTCACTGTAGACGGCTTCACAGACCCATCAAATTCAGAGAGGTTCTGCTTAGGTTTACTCTCCAATGTCAACCGAAATGCTACAGTTGAAATGACAAGAAGACACATAGGTATGTTTTTTCTCCTTGTGTGAAAAACCAATGCCATGTACTCATACTGTGAGCATTGTGTGGTTTACCACATCAAGAGATTGTGTGCAGGAGAGCCTGCCTTCTCTCAGTTTAAGTGCTCAACCTCATTTCTTTTAATAGATGTTGTTGATCCTTTCGTCTGCAAACTCTTCTCTTCAGCTTCTCTTTAATTGGCACCCGTGATACTAGAAGGTCCTTCAATAAATAGGTGTTACAGTGACTGTACTTTGCTGGGTCTCTACCAGTCATAAAATTGTCACGTTCAGATTTTAGGATTTTATTGTCAACAAATGATGAGGGTTTTTTATCCTAGTTTGTTTACATCTCCTGTTTGATCCCTCCTTCAGTGAGTTCATACATTCAATCTCAGTATTAATCTAAAACAAGATATCTAAAACAAGAGTCGCAATTTAATGAAGTTCAAAAAAGAATTCAGGGGATCTCAAAAATGTGGTAGTCCCAGCAGCCTTTCAGCAAGTTGGCAGGGTGAAAACTAGTTTCATAACGGTGTTAGGATGCTGTTCGCCTTTTCTATTCCCGTTCTGTCACATGCAGAGTGAAGTGTTCAGAGGCTAGATGCCGTATGATCTTGCAAGATAGGATATTAAATGTGGAGAATCCAGCCCTCTTCTGTTAAGTCAGACATTAAAGAGATTTGCAAAAATACATTGCTACTCTTCTCACTTTTTCTTTTCTTTTGTTTTCCTTTGGAAAAGAGTTCTTTTTCATAAAAACGTTATTTATGTTGCTATGTAGTGGGTTTATTTGATTTTTTAATGAATTAAAAAATATTTTGAATCTGTTTTAATATCTAGTATGGTAAGTTTCCATAGATGTAATTCACATAAACAAAAACTCCTGGGGTCTTCATTATTTTTTTGACTAAGGTAGGAAAATATTTGAGCACCATTGATGTAATTGAAATAGTTCTCATCACCTTAAAGTAACTTCCTTTAACCATAGTTTTCTTCTGTTTCCATTTAATGAACCATCTCCTTGTCTGATAAGTAATGCTGGTCACTAAAGAGTGAGTGTGATACTGCAAATGTGAGGGATTTAAGAGGTCTCTTGGCTCCATGTGGGATTTCTCAGATCTTGCTTGGTTTATACATTTTGCATAATCTTGTTAGGGTACCAGGGTGTCTGGTAGTTGAGGAAGGCTTCTGCATCTCCACCCTACTTTAGATAAAATGGTTGTTTTTTCTGTGTTTTAATTGGGGTTCTGCATAAAAATTTAACAGATTTCCTCTACCATATTCATTTCTGCAGAGTTTTATTTAGACTGCCGTAATTATTGGATCAAAAGGATAGAGCCTGAAAGAAAACTCTACTTTTTAAATTTACCAGTAATGTTTTCCTGATGGTCAAGTATATGATTATTTTAACATTTTCAAAATGGTCAAATATGATTTTTTAAAAATAAATCTTCTGTAGTCCTAAGAGAACAAGGCACCACATTTTGTATTTATGTATTAAATCTGGCTTGTTGATACTTTTATTACAGTATTTTGCCATATATAATACACACTTTTTAGCCCAAATTTTTGAGGGGAAAAAGAAGAATGTGCATTATACATGGATAGTACTAATTCCATATCTATATAAAATATATATACATAAAGATTTTATTTATTTTTCTTTAAAGGAGAAGGGAAGGAGAGAGGGAGAGAAATATCAATGTATGGTTGCCTCTCGTGTGTCCCCTGCTGGGAACTGGCCTGCAACCCAGGCATGTGCCCTGACTGGGAATCAAACCACGATCCTTTGGTTTGAAAGCCCACGCTTAGTCCACTGAGCTACACCAGCCAGGGCTATATAAATATTTTCAATTAATTTTCTTACGTACACTTATGTGTTAAAAGTGTAACTCTAGAAAGCAATAACGATATCCGTGTGCAAAATAATACTCTGGAATATGATAATCAGTTTTGTTTCTAAATATAAGTAAATTAAAATTTGAACTAAAAAATTAAAACAGATTATTTTCCCTGAAACTTTGGGCCAAAAACGTGAGTGCACAATATATATGGGAGCTCATTATACATGACACACGTATTTAGGTTTGTTTTTTTTAAACTGTGTAACATACTGCCAAACACTTACCAGCCTGAAACAACACATCTCAGTTTCTGTGGGTCAAAACTCCAGGCATGGCTTAGGAGTCTCCTCAGGGTCTCACGGGGGGAAATCACAGTGTCATCTGAGCTACCTTCTCATCTGGAGCTTCAGGTCGTTATCCAACCATATGATTGTTACAGAGTTTATGTCCTTGAAGTTGTTTTACTGAGGTACTCATTTCCTGTAGACTGTCAGCTAGAGGCTGCTGTCAGCATCTAGAGTCCACCTGGCATTTCTTGCCAGGCGGCCCCCTCCATCTTCATAGGGAGCATTGGGGAGTCTCTTGTGTTGACTGTCTCACTCTTTGAATCACTTTCACCAGGGACAGCCCGGTACCTTTTCAGTGGCATCCGCTGATTAAGTCAAGCCCAACAAAGATAGTCTCCCTTTCTCCAACCTCTCGATGATTTTTATTACCTTTTTTCCTTAACTTTAATGGGATCTTTAAGGAAATACTATTTATTATAATGAAGGCATATTTCTCTGAGCATTAATTAATTCATTCCAAGTTAACTTCTTTTACTCATTTTAAACTATATAATTTGTATGAAACTTTTTATTTTACTATCCATGTACTTTCCTACATCATTTAAATATTTTTGATAAGCATGTATTATTTTTACAAATCAATAAAAATCATTGTTAAAATACTTAGGAAATTATACAATGTTATGTTTCAAAGTTAGACTTCAGAAAAGCATAGTTGTGGAAAATATCTAAATACCTTATATTATGTTAGTATTTCTCCGAGAAGACTCTTCCAAAGTCGTGCTGAAATAATAAATGTTGTAAAACTAATCCCGTATGTATTTTGTTTCAGGAAGAGGAGTACGCTTATATTACATAGGTGGGGAAGTCTTTGCTGAGTGCCTAAGTGATAGTGCAATCTTTGTGCAGAGCCCCAATTGTAATCAGAGATACGGCTGGCACCCTGCAACAGTGTGTAAAATTCCACCAGGTATGGGTACAACAATGTAAATAAACCTATCATATCAAGTTGCTGAGCTTTTCTACTTGCTATTAATTTTGGGAGTCAGGAGGTGATTTGCATGCTTATATTCTAGTATCTGTAGTCCTTTTAAAATTATTTTCTTACGGTAATACTATTTTTACACAATTTTTTTCTTTCTTGTTTCACCTTTTTCAATCATAGGCTGTAATCTGAAGATCTTCAACAACCAGGAATTTGCTGCTCTTCTGGCTCAATCTGTTAATCAGGGTTTTGAAGCCGTGTATCAGTTAACTAGAATGTGCACCATAAGAATGAGTTTCGTGAAAGGGTGGGGAGCAGAATACCGGTATGAAATATATACTCAACGCTTAAATTCCCATAATGTAATTCTTTTTTCTCCCATCCTTTGCATGTTCTGGAGTTCACGTGTATTTGTTTTCATTGAGGTTATGGAGTCAACAGATCTTTATGTGTAATAACAAAAGAAAGTTGAAGACCTAGACTGAAAATATTGCAAATTCCTGTGCTGGCATTGTAGAAGATAAAATTGAAACCTGTATAGACACACAGTGTAATATATAATACCTACAGATTGTTCAGTAGCATAAAAGGGGGGGTATATGGGAAGGATTGTGTCAGTTCATGGAAGGAGAGATGTTTTCACTGGGGCTCAGTGAAGGCTTCTGGTAGAGAATGTAGAGATCACATAGATTCTAAAAGATGCGTAGTATTTTAGTAGTCATGGCTATGAGGGTAGAGCACATGACCATCCTGGCAATAAAATAGCAGTTCAGATTGCCCACCCAGAGTATAGAAAATACAGAATAATAAAGCTAAACAAGTAAGCTGAGACTACTTGAATATAAGATTAAGAAGTGGAACTTTATTCAGTAATAGAAGGGATACTTGTTGGGTGCCAGGAAATAAGCTGTGTTTTAAATGCATTATCTCCTGCCTTTCAGCACTGCTAAGAATTCTGTTACTGTTTTTTTTAATAAGGTTGCAGTCTTCGTAAATAAAAAAATGGTTCAGGCCAATACTTATTTGGAAATAGGCTTAGAAGAGATTTGATAGTTTGCATAAGACAGGACTTGAGGAAAGCTCTCCTTGACTCTTACCTTCTTCTCTGAAGATAGTAGTAACAGTCACGTAATTGAGTTTTACAAAAAGCAAGTTTGTCGTCGGGGGTAAGATAGATTACAGAAGCTAGGGTTCCACGTCAAAGAAAGGAAGACTTCCTCAGCATGTTAAAGGATAGAATCATAAGTAAAGTCCTTAATCTTTCTCCTCCTTATTATATCACTTGCTCTTTGATCGCTTGCTCTGTGAACGCCTGCTTCAGAAGACACTCATGTAGTACAGCAGCAGCATTCCGGTTTCATTCCTCAGCTGGGGCCTTCCTCAGAATCTATTTCATCTCATTAGGGCTTGATTTCTGATCTTAAGTAGTGGGAGGTATATGATTTTTGAGATAGCGAGATTTGAAGCCTGCTGGTTGAATACTCTCATAAAAATATATTGTGTTATATATTTTTATCCCAGAAGGAAGACTGCTCACTGTTTTGCCCATGTTATATTAGTGGGATAATTCATTTCATGACTTTGCTATAGTTCAGTTTTTTTCTAGGGGTGCCCAACCTTTTGGCGTCTCTGGGCCACACTGGAAGAAGAGGAGTTGTCTTAGGCCACATGTTAAATACATTGCAACACATGATCACAAAAAAATTCTCATGTTTTTTAAGTAAATTTACGATCTTGTGTTGGGCTGCATTCATAGCCATCTTGGGATGAATGTGGTCTGGACTGGGAGTTGGACACCCCTGCTAATCATGTGCTTTTTGAGATGTGATACCTCTAAAGACTATTGAGTTTTTTTTCCTTTGTACTTGAAGTGACCTGAGTTGATATTAAAATTAGATTCCAGTAGTAACTATCTGATAAACAAGTTTTTAGGTCAGACCTTTAGTTTTGCCTTCAAATGGATGTTGCAGAACATGGGAGAAAATCAGTTGAATTAAATGTGTACTGAATCAGTGAAGGAGAATTCCATGTTTATCTTGTATAGGTCTCCTGCTAAGAGCAGTTTTAACTGGTAGAGAGAAAGTGCTCTTCATTTACTGCGGACTCTGCCATTCTTTGACCCACAGATCATTTAAAATCTGTAATTACGAGAAGCAGTAATATATAGTATGGTTTTATGGGTGTGGAGTCAGGTGTATCTACTTTGGAAAAATAGGGAGTTTCTTTGAACATTTATAGATTAAAATAACTTCAGATACTCGTGTCTCTGAACTGTCCTTTTATCCTTGATGACACTGGAGCTGAGGAGGTAGATATAATGGTCGGATTTCTAGAACTGTCAGTATTTCTCCATTTCTTTAATGCCAGCTCGATTCCCAGCATTAAAGTCAGGGACATAGTAGAAAGGAAATACAGATGTGTAAAGAAGTTGTATTTTATTGAGAAACGAGTGACCCAGTACTGGAGTGACTAGTCAGGTAGTGGGATGGATAATGCCTGAAGTGCAATTTTGTGCCCAAACAGGAATAGTGACAGCCTTAAACTTACTTCTACCCTTCGATAACCTAGATTAAGAATTACTCATGAAGGTTAAACTAACATAGTAATAAAATGAGAGGATGGAAACAAACTGGGAAATATCCAGAAGCCAGCAAGTGGCAAAATCAAAAGAGATTTTGGCAAAGTTACTGCCAAAGGCCTGAAACAAGGGAGAGATGAAAAGCAGGACTGTGTGTGAACAACGCAACGCAAACAGATGAGAAAGCGTCCGTCTTGCCTGGACCTCACGGACAATGTGAAGCAGCTTGCGGAGCGTGCCCGCGCTTAGGAAAGTACAGAGGGTCCAAACCAAAGCAAGTCTGTGCAGATCAGATTTGGGACTGTTAAGTTTCGTGTGTCGTGTTTCAGGGATGATCGCATATCAAAATGTCTTAGTGTCTCAGACCCTGAGACAAGGATTCAAGTGCAAAGAATTTGTTTAGGAAATGGAAGAAACACTGGTAAGGAAGGAGGAAGTAGGGAAGTGAGGTAGGAGAGGGAACGCAGCCAGTATCATTATTAATCCATCTAATAGAGTACAAGTCTCATTCATTAGCTTTTTCCCTTAGGAAAACTTAGGAAAATGGTAGAGAACATACGGAATGATCCCACCCAGAGGGAAAGGAAACTGGGCATTTAAATGCCAGTTCCTGTGTTGTTGTGTGAGCGCTGCTCCTGGGGATATTAAAAGTCCTGGCACTCTGGTCTGCTGCAGATCTGGACAGAGCTGAGAAGTTCTCAGGCAGATAAGTGCAGACGTCTGCAGTGGAAGATATCTAGAGAACACTGAAAAATCTGAAGTTTATAATGGGACACTGACACCCTCTGTTCTAAAAAACCGCATCCTTTGAAATGTAGTTTTAAATTATGTGAGTATATGTTGCTTGGAGGTAGAGTATGATAATGGCCTTTTCTTATGATGTGTGAAGGGCTGTGACGCTGAAGAAACAAGTAGATTTACTGACTTACTGTATATTAAAACAGAACTAAAATCAGTACACAGAAGTGACAGGATGTCGTTGAACAATTTGTGATTCCCAAACAGTTGCCCTTTTTGTTGAATTACTAAGGGTGTTTCTTTCTTTCTTTCTTTCTTTTTTAATTTTATTTCAGTTGTTGTTCAAGTACAGTTTTCTGTCTTTTACTCCCATCCCAGTCCACCCCACCAGTGCTCCTCACCTCCCTCCCATTTCCACCCCCCTTAGTTTTTGTCCATGTGTCCTTTATACTTGTTCCTATAAACCCTTCCCTTTTTCCCTGAAATTCCCTCCCTCTCCTCTCTGGTTACTGTCAGCCTGTTTTCTATTTCAATGTCTTTGGTTATATTTTGCTTGCTTGTTTGTTTTGTTGCTTAGGTTCCTGTTAAAGGTGAGATCATATGGTATTTGTCTCTTACCGCCTGGCTTACTTCACTCAGCTAAGACTTATGAAAAGTCTGCATGATGTTGCTGAAGGGGATGCTGTTGGCTTTGTCTGGGAAAGTTGAACTATAGCTCTGAACATTCTGTGAGAAGCTTAGGTTAGAATGTTGTTTTAGTATACTTCAAATTTGAATCCTGTTCCATTTAGACTTCATTTGGTATTTGAATATCTTCTATTCATTGGTTGATAAATAAGTAGAGTAACTACATTCTCATTAGCATAGGACAGCCCTGGTTTACATCTCTTGCCCTGGCATGATTACTAGTAGTGACTACATTCTCTTGTAAAGGTATCCCATTTTGGGTGGTAAATAGTAAGATCACCCTACTAATTGTAATCTGAGGGTAAAATAATTTTTTTTTAAATAAATCTCTTTAAAAGAAAAAAGTCATTGGAAATAACTTTGATAGGCTTTGAGGATAAAGCACTTTTCAAAATAATTAGGTATCCAAACTTAACACTTGTTCAACCGAATTTAGGTTTCGGTATGTGCAACCTTTTACTTCATCTAAGTTCGTAGTGCATCTAGCTAAACATAGTTGTGTTCTTTTCATTTCATAATTGTTTGCTTGTATTCTTTTAACAGAAGGCAGACAGTAACGAGCACTCCTTGCTGGATTGAGCTTCATCTGAACGGACCTCTGCAGTGGTTGGACAAAGTGCTAACTCAGATGGGATCCCCTTCAGTGCGTTGCTCAAGCATGTCATAAAGCTTCATCACCAATCAAGTCCCATCAAAAGACTTAATGTAACAACTCTTCTGTCATAGTGTTTGTGTGTGGTCCCCATGGACTGTTTATATCCAAAAATTCAAGCGAGAAAACAGCACTTGAGGTCTCATCAATTAAAGCACCTTGTGGAATCAGTTTCCTATATTCAAATATTAGATGGGAAATTTAGTGTCTAGAAATACCCTCCCATAAAGGAGGAAGAGAAGATTTTAAAGACATACTGATGTCTTCTTGGGCATAAAATTGAATGTCCCGAAGGTTTATTAATAACAGTAGTAGTTACGTGTACAGGTAATGTATCATGATGCAGTATCACAGTATTGTGCTGTTTATACCCGTTTTTAGTTTGCATAAATTAGGCGTGTGTGCTGCTTCTTGATTTAGGCAAGCCTTTATAAAGTTACAGTACCTAATCTGTTATTCCCACTTCTCCGTTATTTTTGTGTGTCTTTTTTAATATATAATATATATCGAGATTTTCAAATTATCATTTAGAAGCAGAGTTCCCTTGTAGAAAAACTAATTTTTCTGCCTTTTACCAAAAATAAACTCTTGGGGGAAAAAAGTGGATTAACTTTTGAAATCCTTGATCTTAATGTGTCCGGTGGGTCTTAAACATTTATTTTTGTTGATTTGTTTACTGCTGAATCTTATATAAGGAAGCCTTGCAGAAAATCTTTCCAAACCTCACCTCCATTGCTACTTATGTTCTGATACCAAAACAGCATAGCATGACATCCATTGCCAATAACGGTCGCACTGATACTACCAGCACCAGTCACTTCTGGGCCACAGGAAGGACTCATATGGAGTACGTTGCTGTGTCTTACACCGCATTTCAACAGATAATACTTGACTTGTGTGACCTAGCAGTCCATTGATTTATCCTTGCACCTCATAAAAGAAGTGCACAGGTGACAGTTATTTTCAGGGATATGCTACAATTATTTCAGTGTATTTTTCCCTTAAAGCCAATCTATAGATGTAAACACTTTTTAAAAAAGATATTTTAAAATATTTCAAAGCAGACCTAGTGTCCTTTGATTTTTTACTTGTTTTAGTTAGATTGTTTTATGAGTGAACCTTTTATAAATTAATTGCTCCTGCAAAATGCCTGGAAAAGTGATGCTGAGGTATGATCAGCAGATAAAGGCCATCTGTTTTTAAAGTGTGTTATATTCAATTTATAAAATCTCTTTATTTTACATAATTATTAATCTAGAATTTTAAAAGTTTGGAGAGAAGCAGTTTAGCAACTTTTTTTAGCTTATAATTACCTACAATTTGACCTGTTTTTAACTAATCTTGACTATACATGGTTGACTGTTAGAACCAACCACACGTTGAGCTCTGCAGCGAGCGGCGAGTCCAGAGGCTCTGTTGGCAGTACAGTCTGCACCGAGTAGTTCCTCGGTCTGATGTTAAGTCATTGCTGTGTAACGTTGCTTGTTTGCCTCTCGGTAGAAATGAAAACCACTCCAGGTTTCCTTCTCGTAAATGTTTATACTTTTGAAGATCCGTATCTTAGGTACTTGTTCTTGAAACCATGTTCACCTGTCTCTGCAGGTGTATTTTCAATATTTTCTGCATTTGGTTGTTTTCTGTTAGGTAGTCCTCATTTTCCAATATTTGTGTGTACCTGTATGTGTTGTTGTAAACATGTAAATTTTTTAATTCATTCCGATATTTATTGTTTACTGCTATATGTTCCAGAAACTTTTCTAGCTTTTGAGTAAAAGTGCACAAGTCAGACATGGTCCCCTTTGCTAAGACAACAGTTATTATAACCCTCACTCAACTTCCTTGTCCATGAAGAAAATCAATCAGATGGAGCATAGTAGAGGGGGGAAGGCTTTTCTACGAAAGTGGCACTCGAGCTAATACTTGGTGTGAGAAAGGAGCAAGCTGTGTGGAGAGCCTGTCGAAGATAATGGAATCAAGTGCAAAGGCTCATTTTAGAGGAAACTCATCATCAGATATTAATACTTCATAATAGAAATACCTTTGCACAGATCCAAACTTGAGGATCAGAACGGTTCTACAATATATAATAGTTGAAGGTGGCCTTATTTGTGACAGACTGCTTCTTGTGTCATTCTCAGTAACATTTCTTCTTCCTCAAGCCCATGCTGTAAAGTTGGCCATTCATACCACCTGGTCGGCACCATTTAACCACTTCTTTAAATCTGCCTTGGGCAAGTTTGCACCATTGCAGTGTCTGGCCGCTGGCTTCCAGACTTCCTGCTGCCCACTAATTACTGCTTCTACATTGCCTCTTGTGATCTGAGTAAGTGTCCCAGCTATTACCACTGTCAGATCTGCTGGAGATAACCAGGGGAGCCTCTGCCCTTTGTAGGTGTTTACTTACTTGAGAACTTGGGAACAGTTTTGGGGGCAGAGAAGAACTGTGAAACTGGCGGCAGGTCCTTACTCTTGCATTGATAGGTTGAGGGAAGCAGGGCCAACCACAGCGTGTCAGTAGTGGATCACAGCTCCACAGTTACGGTGTGTTCTCTTGTGCAACATGGAGCTGGGACTCGGCTCTTAGGAAGCACCTATCATATTGAGCAGCTACACCTGTTGGGCAGTGGATTTCATGGTGGCGACTACACTTGTGTGAATGTATTTAATGGTCATGGTCATGTATGCTTTTTACATTTTTTTAACTTATAAATTATTTGCTTCTGGAATTTCCTGACCGTGGTTGAGCAGGAGTAACTGAAACCATAGAAAGCAAAACAGCGGATCATGGGGGACCACTGTTGTTAACGGAAAGGCAAAATTAGCTCGTTTTACAATAGTGATATAGATGTTTTTAACAGCACCTCCCCAGAGTTTCTTTGAAGATGTTGTACCCAAAAAGCACTTCTTTGCGTCTCTTCTTCATGTTCATGTAGTCCGCCAAGTATACAGCTGTGTCCTGGGCTGTTCACAATTTAAATTTCTTGGAACATTTTAACAAAAGAACATCGGCAGTTCCCAAGTAGTAATCCCAACCAGCAGATTTCCCATATTGTTTTTTAATGCAGTGCTGGTTTTGCATTGTGTTTTGTCTATAGTGGCCTATTAATGTTGACCCTTCCTTTTTTATCCCCTTTATAGGGGTTTTCATTCTTCCAAGTGATGAGATCTCTGTTAAATTTTGTCTTTATTTAAATTAACAACATTATTCCTTCACAGCGCTAGTAATTTCCTCAACTTTACACCATGAGAACTGAAGGACCATGCTATCTATCACATGCAGATGAATGGCGATTTTCGTAGTGGATTCTATTTGCAATTGGAGACTGATGACATTCCTGCTGACTCTTAACCAGTGGAAGCTTCATTTTAATTTTATATTGGAGTTCTGCATAGATTAAAAATAAGTAAATAACAAAACGCTTTACTGTTTAGAAAAAAATTTTTGACAAGTCAGTATAACCACTAGTTAAAATTAGAAAAAAATTGAATTTTGGACCACTTTTTGGAATAACTTTATTTGTGTTCTTTTCTCACCTCACTTTAAGAAACTTTGCTGGTTAGGTTTGAACTACACTAATTATACTAATTACACACTATGGTATGCATTCATTCCATAAATATTTATTGACACTTGTTCTTTACCCAGCCACTAGGATAGGCATTGAATAATGAAACAGTGACTGGGATTTGGTCTTGACCCTCAAGTTGTGCTTAGTCTTATGAAGGTTACTTTCTGTCGTGGGACCTGTCACTTTGCAGGAAGGAAATCTGCCTAGTTTTTCTTGAAAGCTAAGTAGTCTTATTCTACATTTCAAGTATATGTTTGCAAATTGTTGAATATCTAGGGTTTTGTTTTGTTTTTTACCTTAAACCCTATCCAGTTTTACTCGACTCATCAATGTTTTAAACGTCAGATTTTCTCCTTTGTAAAAATTAATGTAATTTCACTTTATTTGTACCTTGATTGTCAGTTTCATCAAGACTAAAACTTTGAAGGTGAAAAACAATCTAGTCTCTTGCTAGTTGAAATCAAATAAAAGAATGTATATACTCAGTTGGCTTCTCTACCTCTTCCAAACGCTGTCCAAACATATCTTTAGGATCTTTGTCTTTTCTTTTTAATAACTAATTACTTGGAACACTCCTTCAATAATAGGCACCCTCCTGGTCTGGTTGATGGCAGGATATAAAGTAACACAATGTAGTCTTCCCTGTACTTAAAATCTGTCTTTGCTTTTATAGGCGAAGATTTAGCGTGCACCCCCTCTCCTCACTTTCCCCCTGTATCTCTTTAGGTAATTGGGTCATCTATAGACATTGAAACACAAGGTCTTTGTGATTTCACTCCAGTATAACACATTGATGTCTAGACATAAATTATGGCCTGTTTTCTTTCCTCCATGAGCTTTACTTTGCTAAAGTCTTCATATTTTTCAGCTGAATTTTATTCTTCTCACCTTCTCTTGACATGTGTTTCTCGTAGTTTCATTGGTTGCCCTCTTCCTTGCCGACCATCTTTTATCTGCATCCATTAGAATGTGTCTCTCCTTTGACTTCACGACTGAAGACCAAAAAAGGGATGGCGCTGCTCACACCCAGGGTTCTGATTTCTTCATGACTTTGACGTTCAGATTGGTTCATTAAGAGGAGAAATTCTTTCCAGTCGCATGTCTTTGTGATTAGCAAATAGCATTCATTATCATATTTTATTTTAACTCATGTTTAGTATTAGACCTTTTTGGCAGTCGGCAGCCACTGATTCTCCCACAACTCTTGCCCTGTTTCCACCTTGGAGCATATTGGATTGTTGTACCCAGTTCAGTCCAAAGTGGTAATGATAGTGTGTGGTCTGTGGAGGTAGTCAGAGTCCTGCTGTTGAGTTCTCTTTAGATCTTCCTTTTCAAGCTTTCCGTGAGTAGTTTGTTCAGACTACGTTTTACGTTGGGGGCTTGAAGGACAAATGATCTCTTGGCGTTTGTAGCCTCAACCAGGAAATGCGCAGTAGAAGTGCAGTGGATCTAGATGGCCTTTATGAGAAGAACTTCTTGTCTAACATGTTCACAAAATTGGTTGAGTAGGAATTGTTTTGTCATGGATATTATAGCTAACTCTATAAATAGAATAACTGCCTTAACTCTTTTTAGTAGGAAATGAAGTGTATAATGTGTGTATGGATTTATATATACATACGTGTACTCGTAGAAAAACCTTAACGGTAGGGATAATTTTTCTCATATTTCTTTAAATGTTGAATGTTCCTGTTGTTTTTCAGTAGAAAGTTCTTAATTTGCTTGCAGATATTCTCCATTCATAGACAGACCATCAGAGTACTCTCTTTTTTTAAATTTTATTTATTTATTTTTAGAGAGAAGGGAAGGGAAGGAGAGAGGGAGAGAAACATCAGTATGTGGTTACCTCTCCCACGCTCCCACCAGGGACCTGGCCTGCAACCCAGGCATGTCCCCTGACTGGGAATCGATCTAGCGGCCCTTTGCTTCTCAGTCTGGTGCTTACTCCACTGAGCCACTCCAGCCAGAGCAGAATACTGTTTTTCATTCTGCCAGAGTCAGTTTGGTGGTTCAGTTAGTATGCCATTTTTAGGCAGCATGACAATTAAGAATCTTAACTGGAATTTATCAGCATCAAATAAAGCTCTGCCATAGTACCCCTTCATTAAATTATTACACATTCGTTGGCCTCTGGAAGGTACTAAGTTAGGGTTAACTTGTTTTTTTTTTCAAATGTTAGATTGTGGTCGCTTATCCCCTACCCTTAATTCTTTTCCATTTTGGTGCAAGATAGCTGCTGAAGATACCCTGGGAAGTACCACTGCCAAGTTCAATTCTCCTGTCTTTAAGGGTAGCCTGAAGATGCTGCAGACGTGATTTTCTTAGCTGTGCTCAGCAGACTTTCCGAAGTTCTTTGGACCATCTCTGATTCACAGAGGATCTCTGTTCATTTCAGTAGCAATTGTTTTGCTGCTGTGAGATCCATAATAGACTCAAAATTTACCATTAGTTTAGATAAGAGGACCCCCTTGGGAGAGGAATGCCACTGATGATGGGAGTGGGAAGGGTTCATTCACTGTACACAAAGGACTGTTAGATTTTTCTTACCAAAAAAAAATCTCTAAAAATGATGTTTTCCTAACCTCCAAAAAGAAGAAAAAGAAGAAGAAGAAGAAGAAGAAGAAGAAAGCTCTTAATTTCTCCAAAATTTCCAGTTTGGTCTTTTGAGTTGGGGGTAGGGATTTACTTTCTATTTCTAATTAAAGATGATAATTTATGGAATCATGAAATTCGTAATAGATTGATTTAAGAACAAAATTAAAGTTTTAGAATTACAAAAATAACATTTTCCATTTCACACTCTACTGTTCTTTCTCCCTGTGGCTCTAAAGCTTTTGGCTATTTTACAATGTTAGTCACCAGAGAACTTGCCGCATTTCTGGTTCTATATTAAGTTCTACCCTTTACAGTGCTGTAGCCTAGAGTTGGTTCTGAGCCTTTGTCTGTAGGAGTAGAAGCCCTACCAAAGTCTCTTCTAAAGAGAGTTTCCTTTTCTGAGTAAGTCCCTAAGAACATACCTGTTTGTCACTTTCATTAGTAACATTCTTGGATTGTTCAAACAGAAAAAAATATTGGCGAGAAAGAATAGGGAGTGTTTCCTGGTGAATGTATATACCTGCTTTAAGAATGCAGTCATTTGTTGTTTTATGTAACTAATATATACACAGATTAAATTGGGAGAAATAATTGTCACCTATATGTTAGCAAATAGATAGCATGCATGGGTTTAAAACTTTTTTTAAACCCTATTTCTTGGCAGAGTGCATAACCCAAATTGGTCATTTTTTAAATCATCTTTACCTCAGACTTCATTTTTTTTGCTTTTTCGACCCTGGCCTTTAAGGAGTAAATATTTGTATCTTTTTATTAGTGATAGTGAAGCTATGACACTACTTTTTTTATACAAGGGGGCAAAACAAGGAAAACTGCAGAGGTTGAGATGAAAGCAGGTTTGCACTTGCTGAACTGGATCCCAGCATGGTAGGCAAAATAAAGATGTTTATGTCTGAGAATATTTTTTTTGCCGGCTTTCCCAAGGCCGGACCTTCTGGTGAAACACAGTTAAAAGGCACACAATTCAGGGCCTTTGTGATTCAAGGGAAGTGTCTCTAGTTGGTAGTCTTCTTTTCAATACGTGAAGCAAGAATGTGGGGAATAGTTGGCAATCAGTGTTTTTACCTTAAAAAAAGAATATGAAGAGACATAAAAAACTGGATTATTCATTTAGCTCTGAAAATCTCAAAAAGGTACAGTAAGATACGGTATGACTGGACAAAAACAATTTTTATAGAGGATTTGTCTGAAAACAGCTTGCAAGGATGAACTTTTATACACTGCTCACAAATTTGCTTAAGTGCTGCCAGCTAGTCTTAAAATTGACACCATTAAATAAGATATTTATGGGCTTCCTAGCAATTAGCCATTAGCAAGCATCCTACAGATATTTTTGAGCTGACGCCCACGTAGGTAGCCTTATGCTCTTGAAAATTTTTATCATTTCTCTAGAGATACCAGTGAGAAGGAGTGAGTGTTATTTTTAAGGGGAGCAACTACCCTGGTGTGCCCGGGACTGGGGGGTTCCCTGGATGCAGGACTTCCAGCGCTAAACCCAGGAAAGTCCAAGGCACCCCAGGAGGAGCTGATGACCCTAGATATTTCCTGTGATTTCCCTTCACTCCCTTAGATGTGTATTATGATGAAATTCATCTGCCCTGTGGCTGTCACCATTTCTGGCACTTGGATGTGCATCCTTCAATCACAACTGTGGATGGAACGTGGCGTTTCTAACAAACAATAATTAATGGTACTGACATGGTGGTGAGACCAGCAGAAATCCAAGGCAGGTAACTAGTGTGGTTCAGTGAGGTAGAGAAGAGGCAACTAGAGCTACGTTCTTAAGGTCCTGTGTGTAAGTACAGATCACGTCTTTATGGGGTTAAACATTATCTGAAATTTAAGTTTTTCACATAAAGGGAAAACTGGTAGTGGTGTGGGTTTCTTCTCTCTCGAGGGAAAATAATGGCTCATGATACCCCATCCTCCACTGCATTCCCCAGACTCTCCTGCTCAAAACACCGAATGTGGTATTATGTATATTGTCTGTAAGTGATGTGCTGCGATTACAAAATGCATCAGCCACTGGCAGGTGAACGAACTGAATGTCCTGATCCAGCCTGAGCAGTGCCCTCAGTTGCAGTAGCCTCCCGCCCTTGGGTGCTTACTGGCCACAGGGTGAGGGAGGGTTTTCTGATACGGCATCAGTTCTGTAACTCGGTGTGATGGGTGCAGATGCATTGTTCTCCGTGGTGGTCCTCAGACTGCACTCGCTGTGCACTTGATGTAGATGGTAGCCGTGTTCTTTGTAAGCTTGAATCCTGTGATTGTCGGAAGTACGATGTGGTTCCATTTTCTAAAAATTAAAACAATGAGCTGAGGCTTTATTACAGCTGGTTTTCAATTTAAAATTGTGAAATACTGATTTCATTTTTCCCCACCCACACCAAATATTTTAGTCTATTTAAAGTACAAAAATAGTTCTATTTAAGAAAATACCGCTTAACTGCTCTGTGAATTCTGGTCAATTTTTATATGTATCTGTGTGCGTCTGTATGTGTGTTCACTTCTTACCTTATTTGCTCTCTACCTGTGTTACCAGTACTGTCACCTTTGAAAGGCAAACATGTCTCCTAGCATTAAAACAAAAAGCCATTTGAGTTGTTTACTATGTTATTATGGGACCAAGTTTTTTCACTGGTTTTGATTTAAAATTGATCTTGTTTTGGAGGGGTTTATGTTTTGCTTGTCCATGCCCTCAATTTTATGGAAACAAAATTTTTGTGCGTATTTTACATAATGGAGGTATGATTAAGAGTACATCTTTTTACTTTTTAAATTTGGTGTTATATAAGAAATTAATCCCACTGCCCTGGCAGACAGAAATGTGTTGCTTGATATACACACAACACACATACATACACAGCACGGACCCCACAGTGCTGGTAAGTTACATTCATTTTAGTTCATTTCGAAGCTTGCTTGCGCCAAATTAATGGTCTACTACACGTTATCTATGCTGTAAATA
The DNA here is from genome assembly GCA_004027735.1 of Carollia perspicillata. Classification (NCBI taxonomy): domain Eukaryota; kingdom Metazoa; phylum Chordata; class Mammalia; order Chiroptera; family Phyllostomidae; genus Carollia; species Carollia perspicillata. The sequence goes on from PVKM010001163.1 coordinate 31,498, forward strand.
AAAGCAGACTAGAAGGTAAAGTTCACATTTAACCTCAGAATGTACTCCTAGTAAAAAAACAAATGCTATTTTTTAAGAGGGCTCCCTTGGAAAATGTTAGGTGGGATAGTGTAGTCATAATTAGTCCTATCATCATCATGAAATAATTGGAAAACAAAAAAAACTTCAGATCAACCAGAGTTCCTAGGATGAAGCAATAGTTTCTGGTTAGCAGACTCTTCTTCAAACCATTTAAAACAGACGTTCTTTGGGATGCAACAAAAGGGACCTCAAAAGCTAAAACACACTACCCTACTTGGCATCGAACAGCCCAGAGGCTAGCGTGGGTTTCATCAACAAGTTGGTGTCGGTAGAAAACCTGTTTAAGCAAATTCTGCTGAAGTTGCTACACCATACTGTTCTGTAAGTGCCCTAGAAGGAATCTTCCAATATCAAACTTAAAATTCTGCTTCAGTTGACAGACTGGCAGAGATTCTTTTCCATCATCAGGCACCTCATCCTGGGAACATTCCTGTTGGTCAGCCTGCTAGCGACACTAGTTACCTGCACTGGCAGGTTTCCGTAACAGCCCCAGTGTCCCTAACAGCATGGATTCCTCAAGGGGCTGGAGGGCGGGGGGACAAGTATTAGGTAATATGTTTGGCCTTTCTCCTCCCTTGGTAATCCTTTTTTCCTCCTCCTAAACAGATTGAAAGCCCGTATCGGCATCAAACTGATGTGCTCCACTGCAGTCTGCTCCACTGCAGTCTGCTCCTTTGCTCCTCAACAACATAGACACACCGTGCAGTTGTCCAGTTTCCTTCTTAACAGACTCTTGTCCTTTTTATCAAAATATACAAGGGTGAGCTCGACCTGAAAAATAAATTCACAAAATGTAGGGATTCAAAAGAAAAAGGCATGTAACAAAGCTATTTTATGCTACGAAGAATAGGTATGGAAACAGTTGTTGATTTGATCAAACAGATGGTGATTTGGTAAGAAAAAAAAAACAGCTAGTTTGTGCATAGGAAGGCGTAATATGCAGCCACATTACTAGAAGGCGAGAGCATTGATCCAGACTTATGGGTAACAAGTCCAGCAATAAGCCAAAACAGACTAAAAAAGCGTGCTGTTAAAGAAGCTACACGAGGATAGAATGTGTTACGATGCTCCAGTCCTAGCTACATGACATTGGTTGTGGAATACGTGAAGCTGAGGTAGGCATTTTACAATCTGTCTTTAGTTCTGTTGGCTGCTTCTGCATCCTCCATGCTGCGTGGTCATAAAGTCGCTTAAACATTTTTTCAAGTAATTTAAGAAAGATACAACAGGGGAGGGAAAGGTGCTTCTGAACAATGTGGTGCTGTAAGAACATGGACAGAGCACCATTTGAGCAGTCTTCAAGGACACATTGAATTGGGACGGATGGAAAGGACTTTCAAGCCAGTCAAAATGAGGTCTTGGAACAGAATTCCTGCTCGTGGGTCTGAATGCGTATGAAAGCTGGATGTGAGCTACTTCTATGTATGGTGAGTAAAACTGACAACTGCAGGCTAGGTAGATGATACTGTGAAGCCCCTATCTAATAATAGAGCCCAGACTTCCAGGAGGTAAAAGCCACAGATAACACCTTGGGTTTTGTACTGTTCAATGAGATTGTGCTGCTGAGCGGGCAAGACAGAGCAACGGACAGAATAGCAGCCATACCCCCAGCCAAGGATGGGCTGATGGTTGGGGTGGTGGGGAGGAGTGGAAACGTGTATGTGTATTAAGTGAAACTTAACTTCTGCTCACTGAACGGCTGGAGATTATTAATCTAGAGAACCCTCTGAAATTTTGTGCTGGATTTTGTATAGATGTAGTTTTTCTGATAAGGAGCAATTATCAGTGGCCTTAATACTGCCCTACCACAACTGTCCATTGAGACTCCCTGTCTTGAACTTAAACTAGAATTTGCTCTGATTTTAAATCTTGTTAAAAGTTTTTTTCATGAGAAATCTTATCTCTAAGCTATATTTGATCACCATTTTAAATATAAATGCCATGCTAGTGTGCAGTTTTTAAGTATGTTTGGGCTGCAGTGGGACAATGAAGATTTAAATAAGCCTAGCTTAACATTTGGAATAAAAATATTCTAAGGTTGCCTTTTTATATTGGAAAAAAAAAGTGTCTTTGTTTTACCCAAGAACCACATGCTACTTCCAACTTTTAAAGTAAGATCTTGAATAATAGCATGTGGTATCACCACGTTTTAAAAAGTATACTTAGTTACAACACATTTTTAAGGAATTGAATTTTATATAGACGAATGCTTTCATCTGTAACAGAATTAGTGGCCTGAAAACCACTGTGGTTTTGTGCTATGCTCCGCAGTTGTTACAGGGGAAATACTCAGTTACATGCGTCCAGAGCATATGAGGGAAGGAAAGTTCAGCTTTTAAGTTCTGAAATGACAACCACCGACAAGCTGCTTTACACTACTTTTTATCTAAAGGATCACTTTCCCGTCTTATAATTCTAGTATTCTTGTGCTTAAATTTAACAAGTATAAAATCAAGTATTTTAAAATCAAGCTAGATTTGGTAAACTGCATTTGGAGTTCAAAGTTTCTAGCCATGTCTATGTAATACCTCATATGGTGTGATTTTCATTTGCCAAAATGTCAGCTTCATTCTGTGTCTTGCTTCCCTCTTTTCCAATCTACCCCTACAACCCCCAGCAATTAAAAGACCCTTAGAATACTGCTTCACCGTAGAATATTTCATTGATTTGTTTCTAAACATTTTTCAGAACCAAAATCCCACAACGCAGGTATGTCTTAGAATCTGGCTTGTTTTTTAAAGTCTGGCTTCTAAAAAATTACCTTTGAAAATGAGTTCGTATTTTGTGTATCCACTATTCCTAATATATATTTGTATGGGTGTACTTTTTTCCTAATTAGTGTCACCACCAAGGAACAACTAATCTTCAAATTTACAGTAGTGATTGGCTAAAGAGGAATATTGAACATAAAATTCTTTGGGATAAAACAGGGAAATGGTGGAGGGTCTGTGTGATTTAGTCTCTGGTTGGGTGTTTCTCAACTGGAAATAGTAATATTTTAAAAGCCATTTAAGCACTCAGAATGCTAAGAGTGGAATGCTTGAAGAAAACAGCCCTGCAATGGTAAAATATTTCAGCTATCTTGGATGATGGAATAAAAACTGAATTGCCTTCTTGAACGATTTTTTTTCCTGTCTTTAGTGACTTTGGGCAGAATAACAGTTGGCTACTTTTGACCCTTAGTTACCATTTCTGATGCAATGGAAAATGCAGCTGGTCTCAGAATCAGGGGTCTTGGATTTGGGCCCTGGTTCTGCCAATTTATGGTGACTTTAGATAAATCACTTAATCTGTCTGCTTCAAGTTCCTCATTTTCTCAAATTCCTCAAAATGAGGAAGTTACTCTTCAGGGTGGTTAGAGGAGTTACAGGAGAGCTCATGAGGGATCACCTTGCACGAAGCTCAGATGACTGAATCTGCCGGCTACAGAATGTCCGGAGATGCTGACAGTGGAGGTCTTGGCCACCTACTCTCCCTCTCAGATGAGTTGGGAGAGTGATGTCAAGTAAATGAAAACCTATGGCAGCAAAGATCTGTTGTCACGAAAGTAATGCACAACCACCACCGAGACCCAGGGGCGCGTGTCAGTGAACACGCATTTAGTCGATGGGTTAGAGCAGTGATTTGGGCTGGGTGGCTCTGGGCAGGTTTTCTAGTCATGCCTGAGGAGTCCTGAAAGGAGAGTTGGCCTTGATCGGAGCCACTCAGTGCCATTCCACATTTCTGTGCCTTGTCAGTTAGCCCGGGCAGGTTTTTTTGAGATGGCAGAGGGCTGCTGCAGCCGAGCCCAACCTCACAGGCCCCTTTCAGGTTTACATGCTTCTGGCCAGTGTTTTCCAGACATGAGCCACACAGCTAAGCCCAGAGTGGAAAGGCACTGCAGTTAAATGGCAAAGGGGTAGGTTGCTGGAAGGGTGAAGAACTGGGTCCTAAATACAGTCAACTCACCGTGCCCAGGCTGCATGTTGACTGTCATGTTAGTTTGCCAGCGAAGAGTGGGAAGTGTGCAGACACTGAAGAGATCCTCAGCTGGGATCTGTCTGGTTCAAATGTTGGTAATTCGTGGAGCATTAAGTAGAATCCTGTTCTAACAGACACCGTGGACCAGGGTTCAAGCCAATGGAGTATATCTTGTCGACTGTTTAGGTTCCTCACTGACGTTGCTCCTGGCTGTTATTATCACAATCACATGACTGGAATGCACACCCTCTAAACCCTGCGCCTGGCTTGTACCAGACCTAGAAGGATCCACCTCACAAGTAGGGTAAAAAGCATTCGCTTCACAGAAATCTTAATGAACATTGACAGTCATTGGTGCCACTTCCAAAGTCTTTCTAGGACTCTTGTAAATGCAGAGGTGCTGTGTACCTGCTGTGCCCTGGGCTGGACGTTTTGAGAAGCATGGCGTGCTGTAGAGAAGCTTTCCCAATAACCATGCTTTAGCAATAATATGGTTGATCGTGGTGTGTTGTAACTGACACAGATTTTAAAAAAGGAAACACCACAATTATCTGTGTCCTGTTTCTATATTACAAGAATCAAAAATTGTCTGGAGAGTCTGAATCTCTGCAAGGAAGGAAGTTAGGAGATTTCTTTTCAGTAATACTGCCAGGCTTGGCAGCCCTAGAAAGTAGAGTTGACCTCAGCCTTCAACTTCTGTGCTCCCAGCGTGTCTTTACCACGTTTTTCCATAGAACTGAACGTGCTTCTCCCTGAGGGTATGTTTCAGTGGGCACCCCTTCCCCACAATAATCTTTAATGGTCACATGGCTTATTTTGATGATCACATCTATGTGAAAACAAATATATTGTCTTTTAATGGCAGCCCAGTAAATGGGACTATGTTTACAATTTTTTTAACTTTCTACTACACCAATTATTGTTGTAAAACAAAAACACCACCACCAAGAACAACAAGAACAAAACACCTGCATTACAACAACCAGAGAAAACCACTGTCTGGTGTAATTTTTTTTCTACACTAACTTTCGATATACATGTGTATTCATCAGGAAATGTTCGAAGCTTCCCTAACAGCAACTTCAGTTGGAGAAAGTTATTACAAATCTTAAGGAAAATCTCTGAAATGCATCAAGCCAATTCGGCAAGCCGTAATGGCCATGTAATGTGATTTCACTTGCTTTGAGCAATACAAAAGATCCATGTTGGTCTACTAAAATTTGGTGTTTGTAATTAAAAAAAGTTTAGATACCCTTTTCATGAATAATTTTTACATACTCTAAATTGAGCATTATTTTAGGATACTTGCAACAGACAAAACAAAGAAACTTTGGTTCCCAGTGTCCTAAGATAAAAGTGTGCAATGGAACCAAAGAACTTCATTGACTAGCTAGCAGTAATCGTTCAGATACAGTGAACATAGAAAGTATATTGGCATACATAGTATTAAACGTGCTAAGTTAATAAATTAGTAATGTTACATTAAAACATTTGTGATTCTTGATAATGTTTTTGATCAATTGTGTAGGCAGTTATAGGTCATGATCTATAGTTTATTATATAGCTATTTCCTCCTTATAAAGCTTATAAGTGTATTATCCAAAAATATTATTATACGTCTTACATATAATAAAAAATGTCATAACATACTTTGGGTATTTTTTTTAAAGCTACAGGGTTAAAGGAGGACATTATTTCATAAAACCCAAAACAACTGAAAAATATGATAAAAAACATGAAATTCCTTTTCATTCCAACCAATTGCCGCAGCCCTCCCTGAAGAAAGCCTTTTGGTATTTTTGTCTCTACTAACTGGAATGGAAGCTAACATCTTCAAGGGAAGCTGACCCACTGTGAGACGTCGACTGTCCATCCCTTAGGCGACCCCCACCTGCTGTTGTCACAGTGACCCATAAGCTCCCGTTCTCCTTCACTGCCAGTTCTTCCTGACCTCGGCCAGGGGTAGAGGGAAAGGCTTCTGTCGGGGCTAAGCCATGGGCTGCGCCTTCCCTAGCTCTACGAGACTTCCCTAACATGCTTCCAGTCATTTGTTCCTTCTCCGTCGCCATGTGCCCATTCCTACACCCTGCGTAGGCCTGGAAACTCCTGCTTTAAAAAGGACAACAGGAAAATTAAGACAAAGTTAGCTGTTACCTGCATACCTACTTCCTGTCTCTGCTGAGCAGTGAAGTGTGTTGAGACCAGTTTTGACCAGTCATCTCCGTTGGCTGCCCCACCTCCTCACTCGCTGCAGCACCCCCTGCAGTTGCTGGGCACTCACTGCACTTGTCTTTTCCCTCAGACTTGGAGGAAGGGGTGGTCTGTCCAAGGCGAAGGCTTGTACAAGTGTTTCCATGCGGTGTCCAAACTGGAGTCACAAGGAGAGCTGTTGAAAGGCAGCTTCCCTGGCCTCCCATGGAGCATCCTACCTTGGCAAGTCTGGGGTCTGCATTTTGCTGCAGAAAGCCCAGAGTGATTGTCAGCCGGCAAACTGCTGCTTTAGACCGCGCTGCCTATGGGCTTTCAGACCTTACCTCGTCAATGTGCTTCTCTTTTCCCACCTCCCACACATTAAAACTCAGACTGTGCAAACAAAGTTGCATTTACTTCATTTCATATCATTAATTTAAAATCCTTCAGGAGTCCCATCTGGCTTTGGGAGGGCGTGGGAAGAGGTAGATGGCCTTAAACTTGCCAATCAAAGATAACTCTCCTTCAGTCTATCTTGGGCTGCAGACGGTGTGTTTGGAATAAATGCTCAGTTTTTCAAAGCCTCTTTCTATTTTCCTCCGTTGGATGGCATCCAGCAGATGGGGGGAGTACAGGTCGTCTGTGGGTGATGGTATGTTCTCCAATGCTATTGCTCAGGTCCTCAGACAGTCTGCTGCTGGTGTCCCATCTTTCTGTCTGCTCATTGGCCACTGTCCTTGCTCAATCTGTTGGCTGATGGGGTGGCTCCTTGGCTTTTGTGCCCAGGTCAGCACGGCCTGCTGCTGACCACAACTTCTGTCTTGAGGCCTCTACATTCAGCAGCCTCCATTTTCTAACTTTAGGACCGTTGATCTGCTTGGCTTTTGGGGTTGGCAAGGAAGGAGGTTGGAATTTTGAGGTGTCCTGAACTTTTTGCTCGGGCCTGTGGAAGCCGAGTGTTTTCTCAGACTAATGTTTTCTGTGTCTATCAAAGACGAGCTGAGTGCCTCCCAGCTGTACTGGGTATGCCTCTGAGCCATAAGTCGGCCTTCTCTGAGTGACTCACAGCCTTCCTCAGGCTATGCCTGGAGAAGAGTTTATTAACCCATCATGCAATTTCTGTCTTATTCTCCGTCCCCATCTCTGTCCCCTCTTCCCTGCTCCCTGCACACACGCGAGATTTGACTGAGCAGTAGGAAGGTGCAGTAGAAGCTGTTCTTTACAACCTACTCTTTTTTCCCTAAATCTCTTCCTACCCTAGGAGTCATTCCACTGTCTTCCTAATGAAGGGACTCTCCTTATATCAAATCCCAAGTTCCCTCTATCTGTGGTTTAGAATAAAACTCCAGGTTCTAGTGTCTGAACTTTATTTTTGGCATTAGAACTCCTTTTTCATTCCCAATAAAACCACACTTTCAAGACTCCTTATCATCTTCCTAGAGATGCCAAAGAATAATAAAGATTCCAGAGGTCACAGCCAGTAGAACTGCATTATTACTCTAGTGTGCATCCTTGCCTTTCCCGTCATTATTCATCTTCATTGTCTAGTTTTATTGGAAAGACTGCAGGGTTAGGAGCAGGAGAAGGCATGTACAAAGAAAATGGGATCTTCAATAATATCAGAGTATTGACTTGTTCTTTGAGGCTTCAGTGTTGACCTCTTCTGCTTCTAATACCTTGAATGTCCTCAGAGCACCTGATCTAACACGAATCATTCCTCGGAGCCCAGTTCAGGTATCACTGCCACTGTGGGCCTGCCTGCCTTCTCCCCAGACTTCACTGTCACTTTGCCGCATGCCCTTCGTACTTTGTTGTACTGGTGAAAGAGCATCCATCATGTTATAATAGGGCCTGTGCACACCTAAGTTCTTTGCTAAATTGTGAGCTCCTTTCTGCCTTCGAACACTCTCCAACCTCTCTGGCTCAGCACGCCCAGATTTAATCCATTCACCAAGACCCACTTTATATTGGCTCTCCTCTGCAAAGTCTTCCCTAACTGTCCCTATGGAAAATTACCCGCCCCCATGACAGTAACCGGCAGCAGCAGTCGGATGCTCATGAGATACATGCACAGAAACAGGTGTGGGGCACCAGACACAGGGTCACAGGCATTTGTGGGAGAAAACTTGGTGAGTTTGTAAGTACAGCAGGCCTTCGGGAAGAGTGGCTTCTATTTGATTAGCATCACTTAGGCTATAAGCTTCTGAGTCAGAAGCTAAAATTGGGTTTTCCCAAACATTTCTTTTTTTATATATGCTGCATCTTCAAGTCCACGTCAGCATTTCCTTATGCACAGCACACAAGCAATGTCTCTCGCCCAACTTGTCAGGTGCTCAGAAGACCTAGCTTGAATGATTGATTCTCTTGCGATTGCCTTCCTTTCCTGAGAGCTCATTAATTTTTAAGTTGTTTCCTTGAAATGCTCCCCACCCCTCCCTTTTTATTTTTGCCTTCTACAGGGTCGCGTCTTGATCAGCAGCTCTCCTTTTCTCCCTTTCACAGGTTTTGGCAAGCCTTACAATGTGTGTGTTTGGGGTGGGAGCGGGGGAGCAACCCCTCCAGCTTGTAGAAGGAAGGAAAGTGGTCCCATTAGGGCCCGGAAGCACATCTTGGACTTCAGAGGGAGCGTCTTTCAAAGCTGTGTAGACCCTCTGGTGTGGGACATGATCAGGTCTGTGGTTCTCACTCTGTCCCTGGCAGCCGAGTGGACAGCAGCACGTTCTCACCAAGTGGACAGCAGCACGTTCTCTATGTTACCGCACGCCTGGGGCTGGGAGCCCCGGGTCAGGCCGATGTGCATGGCAGCTGTACTGCAGTGTGGTCCTAACGGATACCCTGCGGCACTCCAGTGCTTGCGGGGTGGGGGTGCTTGTTCCAACAGAGAAACCTCTAGGTCAGTCATTACTTTCTTTAGAGAACCAGACAGGCACATTTGTTTGGGCAGGAGAAAACCACCATTCGCATCCCTCAGATCACGTGCAGGGAAGATGATGCTGAATCCTGAAGATGGTGCAAGGGTAGGAAGGCTTGGCCATGGCTGCTCTTACTGATGCCTGGGGCCATTGAATTGCCATTTCTAAGTCAAGTATATTGGTTGATCAGCCGGTCTTTTCAAACACTGATTTGGTACCTAATCCCATGGGTACTGTAGGAGAAAGGCACTCCCTGTTTGGGAGGACCCTAATAGGCTGCCATGGGTGGAATCAATTCAGATTATAAAGCAGTTGTGGAATCAGAAGGTTGAAAGCACAGCCTGTTACCCAAGGTATTGCAGGGGGCCAGTAGGAGCAACTAGGGTGGGCCAAGATGGGCTGGGAGGGTGGGTAGCATTGAACTTTGAGATCACAGCCTGAGCACAGGCACAGTGGGAGGATGTGGGCATGGAGGAGGTTGGGGCAGGGGGGTGGGGGGTTAGTGGTAGAGAAGAGAAAGGAGTGGACAAGGAGAAAATCCAGGAGATTCTGGAACAGGGAGATGACTTGCTTGGTAGCCATCTAGTGTCTTTTCACATATGTACAATTTGGAATTCACTTGGTTCCTAGTCCTCCCAAGTCAGGTAAGTTCCTTCCAGGATGAGGAGCCCTCCCACAGGCCCTGGTGCCCTGGCTGGGGGGCTCCCAGTGGCTCTGCTGTGACTGCTCAGACAAATCGGTCTCAGCAGCTGGGATGGCAGGAGCGCTCTGACTTCATGTCTGCAGGGGTGCGTGTCTCCACTGTGTAATTAGCAGCACTTAACAGACTGTATCAGCCCTCTTTAGGATGGCTTTTGGCAAATGAGGTAGAACTCTATTATGCATTTAAATTATGCTCAGCCTTTAAAAGGCTTTCTGTGGCAAGTCCATTCTACTCCCCACCCAACTGTGTCTCAGACCATGAGTCAAGAGGAAGTAGGTAGGTTCTTTGGGCCTAGAGAATGAAGAAGGAATCTCTACCCAAATAACAGGTATGTGGTGGAAAAAATAACATCTCCCTAAATGCTTAGTCATCAGGCAGGAGAGGGGTGGGGACAGTCCAGCAATAGGGAAACCTCAGAAGACTCAAAGAGAATTACAGACAGACAGGCTGAACTTTGTTGGATACCATCCAACAAAGCTCTTAAAGGATCGAAGTCAGTGCCCTGTTCTTGACTCTGACCTGGAGGGAAGAAGAGTCTGGGAGACCTGGGCACAGAGTCAAGAGCACTTACTGTCTTTCTGGTTCTGGGTCGTCTTTAGCCCCCAGGGGAGGGGGGCCGGGGTGGGGCGTTCTTCTTGAGCGCGCACAGCTAGACCAGCTAGTCCACTTTACAGTCCCCTGTGGGTTTCCTTCACTTCTTCCTGGTTCAGTTTCCAGGCTGGAGGGAGAGGCAGTGCCCCTGCCCCCCACACTGACTGGGCCTGATTCTGGCCTACAAAGCTTCGGTGGCCTTTGTCCACCAGCTACCATCTGCCGTGTGCTTTAGGGAACTGAGTACAGAGGAAGGGTGGGCAGGGGGAGCTGGAGAGACTAGGGTGCTTCATTAAGGTCTGAGGAATGGACAAACTGCCTGTCCATCCCACCACCTCCCGCAAAGATGACACAGGGCGGTATGTGTCCCTGTCATGCTAGTGTGGAGAATGTACCTGAGAATTCGTCCTTGAGCACTGCCCTTGACACCGTTAGTAGTTCTTTACTATGGGCTAGGTCAGTGACCACAGTGGTAAAGGCCCGACAAAGGTTTTTACTGGGACATTTCTTCTCCGAAAACATGCTGGGAGGGACAATAACACACAGAGGTTCTGGGCCAGAAGGGGCTCAAATGGGACCTCTCCTACTGCCGCCCAGCTCAGCTACGTGAATGACCAAATGGGCCCCCGACTGACTGGTCCTCAGTTTCTGCTCTTTCCACATAGAAGCCAGAGCCGTCTTACTATTCATTTTATTTTTGAATAGGAATAGATTGTTAGGGTATAAAACTGAAAAAGTATCAACAGGATAAACATTTAAGAGTTTCTTTTCCTCCTTAGGCAATCTGTTACCAGTTTGCTTGATATCCTTTCAAGATAAGAGCCCATGGCTATACAAGCAATTGTATCTATCTCCCACCTTAAATGGAAATATATTAGATCCACTATTTTGTAATTTAGTCTTGCCACCTATTTCTTAGAAATCATTCCATATTAGTAAGTAAAGAACACTCTCATTTCTTTTTTCCAGTTCTTTAATATTCTACTGTATGGATACACTACTAACATTTAACTAGTCCCCTACTTGTGGGCATTTAGGTCAGTACCAGTGTTTTACTATTATAAATAATGTTGCAGTAACACTGTACTTACCTCATTTTACACAGATGCAAGTACATCTGAGAGAGAAATTCTTGGTGGTAAAATTGCTGGATCAAATCACATTTGCCACCCACCCTCATCAACCCAGTGTACTATGAAGCTGGTTTGATCTTTTTTTTTAAAGATTTTTTTATTATTTATTTTCAGAGGGGAAGGGAGGGGGAAAGATAGGAAAAGAAAATCAATGTGTGGTTGCCTCTCATGTGCTCCCCCACTGGGGACCTGGCCCACAACCCAGGCATGTGACTGGGAATCGAACTGTCGACCCTTTAGTTCGCAGGCCAGTGCTCAATCCACTGAGCCACACCAGCCAGGGCTGGTTCAATCTTAAAAATCTGAAAGGTGAACATTGAAAGAGGACTTGATCTTTTAAAAAGGTCAATCAGATTGGGTCACTCCTGTGTTTAAGACCATCGTTGCTTTCCCGCTGTTGTTAGAACACAAACCCCTGGAGCTCCAGAAGGTGCTTGTGGTCAGGCCCTGCCACCTCCAACTTTGCCTCCTACCCCTCTCCTCCTGTCCACTGGCCGCCTCATTCCTTCTTGAATGCACCAGACTTGTTCCTTCTCCAGGGATTCATTATTTAATCCACTTGCCCGTTCCTCTGCCTACCTTCCTTATTCTTAGTGTTACTCATTCATTTCTCCCACATTGTTTCAGTCTCTGCCCAGAACTCGTCACCTCGGACCTTAGGGAAGCAAGCCAGCACCAACCTCAGCCCCTAGAACAGTCCCAGCCTGAAGAGGGCGGAGTACTTGCTTACAGATAATACCAACTAATAATTGTGGGAAATCACCACTGTTTAATTACCAGAGTAACGACTAAGTCATGTAAGGATTGTTAATAGACACTAAAACCATTGGGTAAAAGTTAATTGGAGGTAAGGATATTTGACGTATCTATCCGTTACAAGGGGGGAAATGGCATCTTTACAGTGGAAAGACATGATAGAAACATCCTTAACAAAGTGATCCATTGCATGACTGGATTTTCTGCCAAAATACATAATCTGAACCTAATCACGATGAAGCATCAAAAAAGTCCAGATTTGGGGACATCCTACAAAATAATTACGAGCAAGAGGGTAGAGGAGCTAGTAAGATGAACTCAGAGAGGTAACAGTGAGCTTTGTAGATTGTTATAAGGTGTGTTTTAAGAAAATAAGCTGGAAGTCTTGAGCTGAGAGTGGCACACCTGCAAGGAGGCAAGGACGGAAGCCATGCGCAATAACCCAGGCAGGGGTGGTGGCAGCTGGCACCAGGGCACTAGTGATGGCAGGGGTGGGGAGAGGTTTGATGATATACAGAATTTCAGACATTTATAAAAACAGAGAGAATAGGACAATAGCAAATTGCCATATATCCATCAACAAAATGCCACAGTTATCATCTCATGGCCGATCTTATTTCATTTATACTCCTACCCACTTTCCTTTATAATTTTATTTTTATGGAAATCTAAGATGTACTATTTCATTCTGGACATGTGCTGAAGGATTTGCTAGTGGATTGGGTGTGAAATGTGAAGAAAAAGAACCAGCCAAGGGAAGTCTCCAAAGCTCACTGTGGAGCATGGAGGTACCATTCACTGAGATGAGGAAGACTGTAGGTGGAGTCATCTTGGGAGGACAATGACCACGACATTACTTCTGTTCATGTACACTTTGAAATACCCATTTGACTTTACAGAAACTGCTGGGTGTACAGGTCTGGGTATCAGGGGGAGAGATTGGAGGTGTAGACAGAAATTGGGGGAGCTGTCAGATTAGACAGGGTATCTCCAGCCAAAAGACAGAACTTCCAGCCTCTGATAATTACAAAGCAGCTTGCATCAGACTAATTCTTGTGCTGATAATAATTATAAACTCCGGAGGCATGGGAGAGTGACCTAACACAGACAGATACTGAAGGAGATTCAACCCTTTAGAGGAAGGAGCTGCGCTGGGTGAGATTCATGTTTACACAGGTTTTCCTTTCCCACTGAGGGTACTCACTGGCCCACGCAATACCCAGTGAGACTCCAGCATCAAGCAGTAGTCTTACTGGGCTAAGGCTTCTAGTGCAGCTGGAAATTGGGGGTGGTGGGGGGAAGGAGCCACAGAGCAGAGAGCCTTTAATCTGAGCATAAACTCTTCTCGAATTCTTGCCTGACTCTTTAATTGCACGTGAGGGGGTCAAACTCCAAGATGAGAAGCGACCGTTGGAAAGCTGAGAGAACTGTGCGGAGATGCGTCTCGGCTCCCACTGCAGCTCGTCTCTCCAAGTCAGACGTGCTTGGCTTCGGACTTTCTACTGAAACTCCAGAAGCTGCGCTTCAGGAGTAAAGATTCATCGCAGCACTAAGAGATTTGCCCTGTGACTAAGGGAAAACGGAAAGAGACCCACCATAACAGAACCTAAAATTAAGCCATCTCAGGATTAAGATGATCTGTCAGTAATTAAACAGCTCGTTTGAGCAACACAATACTCTTTAGAGGAGGGTAACAGAATCCAGAACCTGTGCAATAAATCATCCATAATGTGAAATATACAGTCCAAAATTATGAGAAATTAAGAAAAAAATAGGAAGATGTGACCCATAGTCAAAGAAAAACAAAACCAGTCAATAGAAGCAGACACACATCTAACATAGATGTCGGAGTCAGCAGACAATAACTTTAAGATAAATTTGATAAGTCTCTTTAAGAATCAATAGGAATAATGGGTTAATTAGTAAAGAGATGAAAAGTTTCAGGAGGAATATGGAACTGTAAGAAAAGAATGAAAAGAAAAACCTAAAATTGGAATACACAATATATGCAATGAAAAATTCAGAAAATTGGATACAAGCAAAGAATGAGTGAGTGAACCTGAAGACAAGTCATCATCCCAATGAAGCACCCAGAGGAAAATGTATTTAAAAAATAGAGCTTCAATGAACTGTATTAAAAGGTGTGACCTGAATATAGTTGGAATTCCAGAAGGAAAAGAGAGAGAATTGGACAGAAAAATATTCGAAGAAATATTAACCAAAAATTTTCAACTTTCCTCAAAAACAGCAACTCACAAATCCAGGAATATCAGTGGATTCTAAGCAGGATAAATGCAGATAAAACCAGTACTATACATATTGTTAAATTGCTATTCCAGCATACCAAAGATAAGAACATATTTAAAATAGCAAGAGGAAAAAGACATAACATACATTCTCACTAATGTGAGAATGGTAGCCAACATCTCATTAAAAAAATAAAAATTAAAAATAGACAATGAATTCATATTTATAGTGAGGAAAGAAAAAAATCTGTCAGCATAGAATTCTGTATCCCACAAAATTATATGTCAAAAATGAATGTGAAATAAAGACACTTTAAGATAATGACTGAGAGAATTTGTTAGCAGCAGATCCACACAAGAAAAGATCTCAAAGGAATTCTTCAGGTTGGAAGAGAAGACTAGACAGAAGGGGATGAAGAACACTGAAATTGGTAAGTATGAGGTTGTATTCGTCTGTTTGGGCTATCCTAACAAAATACTGTGGTGTGAGTGGCTTATATACAAAATCCATTTACTTCCCATAGCTCTGGAGGCTGGTAAATTCAAGGTTCTGCTGGGGCTTTCTTTCTGGCTTGCATGTGACCACCTTTTAGTTGTGTCCTCATATGGGGGAGTAGTGAGAGAAAGAAGGTGAGCATTCTGGTCTCTTCCTCTTTTTCTAAGGGCACCTGTCCCTTATGAGGGCTCTATCCTCATGACTTAATCATCCCCCACAAGGTCCCACTTCCGGATACGATCACATTAGGGATTAGGGCTTTCATATGTGAATTCTGGGACACATATATTTAGTCCACAGCAGTGGGTGAGTATAAAGTCATGGAATGAGGTCTCTAAGAAAGTGGTGTGGATACAGGGAGACGAGGTAGAAGGACTCCGGCTCCCATATCAAGAAGTTGGGAAGGTGAGGAGGACCCAACAAAGGAGGAAGGAGGAAAACCAGATGAGTGTGGTGCTTCAGGGAATGGTGAGTGTTTCAAATACTGCCGATGCTGATCCGGGTCACGTGAGATGAGGACCGAGAAGTCTCTCTGGGTTTAGCATGCTGGAGGCCGTTGATGGAGTGGAGGAATGATGGGAGTGAAACCCTAATCAGAGTTTAAGAGAAGTTTAAAGATGGGAAAAAGAGGGATAGGTGTTCGGAGAGAATCTGTGCTATCTGCCAGATTCCTTTCTGGTAAAGATGTATAAAGCTTGAATCACAGCCATGGCCTACTATTACCCAGTTCTCTCCACCTCCCTGCAGAGGGAGACTAGCACAGGCCTGCAGTAGACTGTCTGAAGCTGAGGGGGCTGCCCTTAGGGCTTCCAAGGAAAGTACCAGAGTTCTGTTGTGACTTTTTCCCCATTGCCAAGCTCCTTTCCAAGGGCCCTGGGGCCCTGCATGACCTCAGAGTTTTGTAGCACACTGCTAGCATGGCGGTGTATTCTGAGGCACTGTCCTGCCATATTAAATGTGAACCTGGGGACAGGCTCATAAAGCCACATCAGAAGTGGCAGCTCCCTGAGCCTATGGTGCCATGGATGGACTTCTATCAGCTTGGCTGCTGGCAGGAGTCTCCTGCTTGGGCCTGCGCACTCTTGCTCCCTCCTTGCCCATTGGCCTACATGGCGGTGATTCAGTTAGGATGCTCTGGCCTAAAAAGAACAGAAACCCAATTTAAAATTGCCCAAGTAGTGAAGGAGCTAATGTCTTACAAAATAGAAGTATCAAAAGAGCCTAGGCCCTGCGTTGCAACAAAGTGAGCTCCTTCCTGTCTCTGGGCCCTGTTGTCTCCCCGCTTAACTCTCTCACACATTCGTTCAGTCAACAAATGTTTGTTGGGTACCTACTTCATGCCAGACACTGCTCTAGGGGCTGGAGCTACATCAATGAACAAAACAAATAAAATCACCTCTTTGGGCATTTACATTCTATTTTGGGGAGAGAGACAAATAGAAAAGAAACACATGGTCCTAAGTGATACGCAAATAAATCAAACTAGGCAAGGGAGAATGAAGTAGTGGAAGGTGTGAGGAGTCTATTTTATGCAGGATGGTCAGGGAAGACCTGTGGAAGCAAAAGCCATGTGGATATCTGGGAGAAGAACATTGCAGGCTGAGGGAAGAGCCAGAACAAAGACCTGATGTGGGAGGTGCTTAGTGAGTTTGGGGACATCAGGATGGCCGAGGTGCAGGCACGATGGGAGATGCAGACAGCGAGGTGGGAGTGGTGGGCCCGGTCACGCCCGCCTCTGTAGGCTGTGGTGAGCACACGGGGTCTTACTCTGCAATGGAGGCACTGGAGGGTTTTGAGAAGAGGAGTGCCGGATTCAATTCAGTCTGAAAGAAGTATTCCGTGCTAGAGAAGGCAAGGGCAGGAGCAGTTACAAGATGTGGAGGCAAGAAATACTCATGGCTTTTGGCCTGCATGACTTGAAGAATGGAGTTGCCAATCACTGAGACAGAAGTTTTGGGGTGCAGGTAGTAGGCTTGGGGGTTAAGATCAGGAGTTTGGTTTGGGACATGCTTGGTTTGTCCAAGTGGGGCTGTTGATTAGGCAGCTGGATATATAACTCTGAATTTTCAGGGTGATGAGTAGAGACACCCACATGTAGGTGGTACTGGATGCGGAGTGTCCGATGGGCCCATGGAGGAAGTGAGTTTGGAAAAAAAGGAGTGGTAAGGATTAAGCCTTAGATTCTTTAAAATGTAAGGGTCAGAAAGATGAGTTGAAACTAGTAAAGAGTGAGACTGACCAGTGGAAGAGGAGAACAAAGGGGTAAGGTCCCTGAGAGCAAGCATCAGGGAGGACAGAGTGACTGTCAAATGCCACTGTGGGTAAGAATGGTGAGAATGGATTGGCCATTGGGTTAGCACTGTGGAGGCCACTGGTGCCTCGTAAGACCAGTTCTGGAGGGTGGTGGACAAAAATCCCGAGTGGAGTGGGCCAAGAGAGAAGGCAAGTTGAGGGAATGGAGATAAAGAATAGAGACAATATTTTTGGAGGAGTTCTGCCATGAACAGGAGCAAAGAAATGAGGTGGGAGCTGGAGAGGGATGTGGAATCACGTGAGTGTTTTCCACGATGGGAGATGAGGCAGTATATTTGATTCGAAGGAGTATAATCCAGCAGAGAAAGAAGACAGAGGTGACGCCCAGGAGTAGAGGAAGGGGATAAAATCCAGTACACAGATGGAAGGGTCTTAGGATAGTTGCATGCGGAGTCCAGGCACGGGGAGAGGAGACGGGGCGGAGAACACTTGCTCAGGTGCAGCTGAGCTGGTTGCTTTGGTGGTGAAAACATTCGAAAATTCCCTTCCGGTTGTCTGTGTGTCCTCTATGAAATAAGAACAGTCATTAGTTAGCTAGAGTGGAATGAAGGTGGAGGCACCAGACATTTGAGAAGATGGGCAAGGCGCAATATACCGACCGGGCAGTATGGCGAATTAGACTAGGCCCACGGAGACTTGCCGGGGTCATCGAGAGCCATTCCAGGCGAGGGACATGCCTTTTGAGTGGGACTGGGAGCTTGTGTGGTGGACTGTATTATTTTTGTGCCAACATTCACCAGCTTCCTCCTCCCTTCCCCTGGGGAGAACTCTATTTTCCAGCCCTAATGACATCAGGCTTGGCCATAAGACTTGTGCTGATCAGCAAAATAGGAAGGAAGTGATGTGTGTCGCTTTGAAGCAGAAGCTTTATGGGACAAGGGGTGTTCACCATGCCCTCTTTTCTCTCTCTCCCGAAACTAGCCATGCCTCAGGAGAGGCGCTTCCTTACTGACGTGGACGCTGCGGTGAAGACACTGTGGCACAGAGCGACACACTGACTTGCAGTGGAACACCAACTGTTCCCCGTAAGGGAAAAATGAGCCTTGGAAGTGTAAGCCCCTGAGATCCGGGCGTTGTTTGTTGCTGTAGCATGGCCTGTGCTCACTGACACCACACTGATACAAAAGCTGTGTGCTTTTCTCCAGCTCCATTCCCTGGCTTACGTGTGGGAGCAGAGAGGATGGACTCTTGATTTCACCAGCATCGGGCTGTTGCTAGGGAAGCATGACAGAGCGGGGAGAGCCGAGGAAATTGAGGGTGCATTTAAGGAGGCCCGAGCTGGGGGAGAGGGAACTGCGGGAGATGCTACATTCCCCCCAAGGTTCCTTCATATCCTTGGAGTTACCAGAGGGAGGCCAGAGACAGTCAGGGCTACGTGTTTCCTTCGTGTGTCCCAGACCAGAATGTGTCCCTGTGTCCACTTGGAACTTGTGGCCACACTGAGAGTCATCAAGCTTGCTTTCTGCAAAGGCTTATTTTAATTTTTTTTCCAGCAGAGCCTCTGCCACAGCCACCCCTGGTACCTCCTGACTTTCCCTGCTGTGTTCTGTGTCTGCCCCCGGGCCAGTGGGGATCTCTGCCTCTTATGGACTCTGCATGTGCCCGGGTGAGGATGATCCTGGGAGGCCTGCCCACACACGCCACGTCCTGATCCCTGGCTGTTCGTTATAATCAGGGACAGGGTCCAAATCACTTATTTTGGAAGCTGGTCTGACTGACTCTAGGCCCATCTTTCCCTGTATCCTTCTACGAGGGCTTCCCATCCTTATGGGCCCCTTGCCCTTATTGGAGAAGCCAGATGGACCCGCACAGGGCTCTGCCCCCAGAGACAATCTGTAAGTTCTGGCACCAGCCTCCAGGCCCTCTGCGCAGCCAAGTGCAAGGGGAACAGCGGCAGTCCTGCCCGCTGCCTCCCCTAGCCACCCACTCCTCCAGCCAAAGACACTGGACAAGAGCCCACGTGCTTTTCCTCGGCCTCCTTTTGAGCACCAGCCCTTCAAACAGGCAACATGGCAAAGGGGGAGAGTGTCCAGACAGGCCCCAGTTCCCAAGATTGGAGGGTGCGTGCCTTGGCGAGGCCAAAGCACCCCTTTCTTCCACAGGAACCTGGTCTCACTCCAGGCTGGTGCTGTGGGCCCACCTGCACCCTCCTCCGCTCTTGGCAAAGCTCCCACTGAAGGCCTGGGCATGGACGAGATGACCCCACAGCTGGTGCTGTGTAGGGGACACATTGCTCTCTAGAGCTGGCACAATCCAATGATGAGACCCCTACAGCCGGCAGGTAGGGAGAGCAGGTGAGTGCGGGCGTGGCCGAGGGGCAGCCCCGCAGACCTCAGCGGGTCCCCTGCTCCCCTAAAGGACAGATCCTGTTTTTGTGTTTCATAGGGAGCAAGTGCTATCTGCTCACTGACCAGCCTCTAACCTCAGGTCCCTTTAAATAAGCTCTGAGCTCTTGGGGAATCCCTTCTTTTTGCCTCAGTTTCCCCATGGGCTTTGGATTTGGTGGTCAAGCACAAGGATTCTGAGAGGACAGGACGGACAGCTGGCTTGGTTCATGGGGGCGCCGTTCTGCCTCAGGGGAGGAGCACATGCCGCGTGTCTGGCTGGGTAGGGAGTGCTGGTAGTTGGAGCTGGCAACTGTGCCTACCAGAGGCCCTGACTCACCGCCCTGGGGCTCTGAGCAAGTCAGGCAGGCCAGCCTCAGTTTTCCCAGGTGCAAAATGGGTATCAGGCCATTTGCTTCCATGGGAGGGCCTGCAAGGCTATAATTATGGGAGGGTGTGAAAAGCCCGGGGAGACCAAGGACATGGCTGGGGTGTCCTGAGAAAGCTGGCAGGATGGCCATGGGTTTTAACTGGTTGGGGGAATTAGGAACCTCCTTTAGAAGAAAGAACTACGAGGGAGGGGGGAGGGGGGAGGGGGCATGGTGATCCAGGCAGAGAGCGTCTGGTGCCCTTGGGCAGCCGTCTTAGCGCACACCAAAGCCTGTCTCACAGCGCAATCAAGTCGCTGCTTCTGTTCATACCAAAAGGGCCTTTTTAAAATAAAATTAGGCTCTGTTTTATTATGTGTGACAGCCGAGGCCATTAACCATTCCGACTATTAAATCAGACTTCATTAAAAAAAATGGAAGTAACTGTAAATTGCCTTGGGTCACGATCATTTAGAGCCGAGACATAGCAAAGAAAAACATTAGGGAGCTCACTACCATGATGAAGTTCATCAACTTGACATCCCTCGGTGGGCGTGTGCACCGGAAGAGCAGCACACTCGCCTCTCCCCGGAGGCGGGCTCCTGGGGTGGGGGTGGGGCTCCACCTCATCCTTCTGCAGAGGAGGGCCAGGGAGGCACTGAAAAGAACTTGAAAATTGGGGGTGGGGGGAAGGAAAAGAATGTCTTCCCCCCAGAGAGGTTTTGTTGGTTTTCTCTTCTGAAAAATTATCTAAATATATCACATGTGATACCAAGTCATACATAATACATTTTATGTTTTTGCACCAAAAACTGACTTTAGAGCTATAAAGAGCAGTGCTATATAAATATAATGTGTCTCCCCAACGCCCAAAAGTAGGACGGTGGGGCGGCGGGCGGGGTGGACTTGTTAATTTTCAGACACTTTGCGTCCCTCCTCAGGGCCCAGAGCCTGGCCTTGGCTCGTTGGTGGGTGCTGAGGGGGAGCCTCCGTGTGGGGCGCACCTTGGCCTCCTCTCCTGTGTGCGGGTGGGGAGAGGGGAGGAGAGGGCAATAGAGCCAAGGAGACCTACAAAAGCCGGGAGGAGACCCAGCCCCTGTGTCCCCTTTCCCTTCCCCCAGGCCTTGAGAGACCCAATCCCCAGGCACCCGCCAAGCTGGGGTTGGGGGGCAGGGCCTGGCCTAGGGACTGATCCGGAGCAGGGTGGGGGCTGAGTTGTGTCTGGAGCAAGTCCCTGGCCTTGAGGTGGCACCAGGCAGGGCTGGGGTGGGACGGTGGGCAGAGAACACTCAAGGCCACCCCAGGCAGGCGTGGGGGACAGTGGGAGCCATGGCCCTGTCTGTACCAGCATTTCCTGGCGGGATACTTAGCCCACCCAAGTCCACCCGGGCAGTGTGGGGTGTGTTCCTCTGGGAGGCAGAGGTCCAGGAGCGGGTGGCTGTCAGCTGCTGAGGACACCTCCCCTCTCTTTCCCCTTCCTCTCACTCTGCTCCTGCAGAGGCACCAGGGGCCCCCTGAGGCCGGCTCACCTCTCTCTGGTGTGGCCTGGGGTCTTGCACAAGGTGTGCCTCTTCCATGAAGCTTCCCAGACTCTACCTAGGCTGCACCTCTGTGCTCAGGAACCCTCTGGAACCCTGGAACTTCCTCCCTGCTCTGCTACCCCTGTCCGAAAGCTGCTAAATCAAGTAGTTTCTGGCCAATAAGCTTCCCTCCCCCCCACCCTGGGAGGACTGCCTGGTCCTCTCTTCCCCACCCAGGGAATCCCTACAAGCCGTAGGCCACCTCCACCTGGAGACCCTGCTCGAGTCTGCCAGCGTTGGTGAGTCACAGCATGTTCCCTCCATCTCTTCTCTCACAAATATTTAGTGCCAAGCCCTGTAATAGGAGCTGAGAACTCCAAAGTGAGGAGGACAAGGTCTCCGCCTTCATGGAACTGACATTTTTTGGCAAGACAATCAACGAATGTAAGATCAGGTGGTAGTAAGTACCATGAGGGAACCTAAAGCAGGGTCAGGGGACTGGGCATGACAGGGGCGAGGGCAGGTGGGGCTCCAGGACAAGGGCATTCAGTGAGACTGGCAGGGAGCGAGGGGGCAGCTGAGGCCAGGTCAGGCAGCGCCTGGCGCCCTGCAGCACCACCCAGGGACTGGGGCAACCCAGCGGCCCCGTTTGCGTGTTTTGCCACAACTGTCATTATTTAAGTTTTTGTGTCCACAGGCCTCAGTAGCCTGTGTGGGCAAGGGCGGTGGTCTCATGCCCTCTGAATCTGCCCTGGGGCCCAGCCGGGCAGCTGGCACCAGGGGGTAGTTGGCGTGTGCCTGTAGAGTGGCAGAATGGACGGATGCACAAACCAAGGAAGAAACGCATGCATTTCTGGATTTTGGCAGGCAGCAGGGAGGAGAGAAAGAAGGGAAAATGCACATGGTTTTTGCGTTCAAGAAATTTTCCAGCAATTACGGAGAACATAAAAAAAGGTTTTTTAAAAAATTTTGTTTTACATACAAAGTGAAAGAACTTTATACCTACAAGTATCATTAGATGGTATCTTAAAATCAATCAATTAATCTCACTTTTATCTAGGGAGAGTCGCAAACCCTGTCCTTGGATGCTCCTATAGTTAATCTGAGAATATTCCAGAACACTTCTCTGGGGTGGCTCCCCAGGCCGCTCTGGAGTGCTGAATTGCACCTGACACGCTGCGGTCCCTCCTCGCCTGTTCTAAGCCCCGGCTCGGACCCCTGTGTGGTGCGGCTCCCTCGCTCAGCAGTCGCGGCCCATCAGGGCAGCTTCTCCCTCTGTCTCCCCAGCGAGCACCGAGGAGGAAAGTCTCTCTCCCCTTTTTAAACAGTTGCTTGGTGGGAGCCAGTGAGCCTGCTGGGGTCAGGTTACTTATCGTCCTCGTCCTCGTCTCTCCCCACAGCAGAACGGGAGCTGCCTGAGGGCAGGAGCCAGTTCCTCCTTGTTCCCAGGCTGGCAGCAGAGCTGGCCCTCCGCAAATACGTATGGAATGAATGAGTGAATGTGGAGTAAAACTGTCTCGCTTCCCAAAAGGTGGAGATCGTTAACCCACCTAGAGGAGGGGCCTCCTGGATGGTGGGGCCATGGTCTCAGCATGGTGCTTGGCATGTAGTTAGTGTTCAACAAGTATTAAAGGCCAGGCAAAAGAGCTGGTCACTGTGTGTGACGGTGACCGGAAACCTTACTGCAGCCAGCCCCGCACCAGGTGTAGGAGGGCGGTGGGCAGATGCCTGTAGAATGGCAGGATGAATGGATGGGTGGACCAAGGGAGAAGTGAACGGGTACTTGGACCTGTGCCAGGCACTGTGGATTGTCTGTCCCCCAGTGTCCACTAAAGCTCTCATGCCCTATTACAGGGGGACAGAGCCCTAAATTCTGGCCTCGGGGCTCTGCTGCACCCGAGCCCCACCCTGTGGCTCCCATCTCAAGCCAGGGGCTGGGCACCGGGAGCTTCCCAGGGCCCCGCATTGGCAGCATGCACATCCTTCCCTCCTGACTGTGCCCACACTGAGGGGCAGCAATCTGTGTTTAGAGAAAACCTTTAAGGGCCTGGGACAGAGATGCGGTGGGCTCTCGTAATAGAGAGCGTGGGTTTGAGTGTCTACATTGTTTCCTCATTCGGATCGTTACCGTATCTGTTGTTTTCTGTAGAGATGGGGGTTGATCCAGAGGAGAATGAGGCTTCTGGTGTTTCTTTTGGTAAGAAGTCTGAAATAACAGTCCTTAAAAATGCTAGCCTGGGGCAAGTGACATGTAAATGATTCTCTCCACAGCTACTCACACCTGTGGATGTGATGGGGCCAATCACTCCAGGTAAGGTGGTCACATGATCTGTGCTTCTAGAAGCAGACAGGCCCATTGAGGTCCAGCTCTGCCTTTGCCCCTGTCGCCAGGCTGGAGGTAGTGTCCCAGCCATAGACGCAAAACTGGCTCCCTAGAACAGGCAAGCACGGACCCCTTCACGTCCATCCTTCCCGCACGCTGCTCACCAGGCGTCCAGGAGATCCGGGCTGCTGCCAACCACGTGATTCCAACCCTTCTGTTTTTCCTTCCTGGAAACCAGGCCCTTCCCCAGGTCCGTCTGTGCAGAGTTGCTCCCGTGCGCTCCTCTGCTGTTTCCTCCACAGGCTGCTCCGGGGGGAGGAGCGAGCCACAGTCCCTCTGCAGAGGGGTGGCCTGTGGCGAGGGGCTGGGGCCAGGGGTCCCACTATTGTTTTCCTTGGCCCTTTGCTTGTGGCTCAGTAGAAGCAAAGTTCTGTTCTGTCCTGGCGCACGTGTCAGTGATGGCCCGAGCTTGGCCGGCCTCTGGTTTTCCCTGGCAGCCAAGGTGCTTCTCACAGTTCTCTGCCCTGAGAGGGCCGCTGTCTTCGGAGGAGCAGAAGACTTCCTGTTTCCACCCCGCTGCGGCCAGTTAACAATGCAGACTCCAAGAGGGGGTGCCCACGGTGTCACTGGTACGCCCTGGGCAGAGCTCTCACCCTGGTGTCCTGCCCGTCACCACCTGAGTCCCCAAGCCCCAGCTCCTCGTCCCTGGGCCCAGAGCCCGACCTGGGAGCCAGAGGTGGTGGGCTGCAGCAGAGACTCTGCCTTTCATCAGCTGGGTTGTTTTTGCAAACCTTATCCCACCCCCACCCCCACAGGCCCCCAGCTTCTACGTCTGTTAAATGAGGATTAAAAAGAAAAATAAAAAAAAATCACGACTCTGTCTTGCCAGCCTCATGGAGCAGGAGCCTGTCTGAAGCTCCAATCAGCCAGGCTGAAGACAGGGCTTAGAACGTGCGGGGCACTATGCAGACAGAGACATGCTTGTGGGGAGTTTTAAGATTTTTAACTTTGTGGCCTTCTGCTGCTCTGGGCAAGGCATTGGTTCACTGCCCCCTCCCCCAGCCCCCATCTGATTTCTCCCTTTCTCTTGGGTCAGTCTCCCTCTGTCCCTCTGTCCCTCTCTCCCATTCCAAAGAGAACCTTCTCTCGGCTCCTTGCCCTTCTGCGCACCTTCACAGTCAAGCTTGTTGGAAGAGGTGCCCTCACAGCCTCATCCTCCTGTTCTCTCTCATCTCCTTTCTTTCCGGGTCACTCCAGGCAGATTTCTGACACTGAACCTGCTTTTTCGGCACTGCCTCTGTGGAGGTCACCAGTGGCCCCCGTGTCGCTAAATCCATGGGGCACAATTAAATGTCCATCTGACTTGCCCTCTGAGTCCCTAACGATCCAGCTGCCGTCCTGCTCCCTCTCTCCTGTTCGCCTCAGGGACCCTCGCTGTGCTGGCTGACCCTCTCCTCTGGCCCTTCGCCTCCTGTTTCCTCTGCAGGCTTCCCTACCTCCTCATCTGACTGCCGAATGCTGGAGGTCTTCAAGGCTCTGGGCTGGGCCTCTGGTTCCCTTTAAACCCTTTTGGTATAGAAAATTTCAAACATATATAAAAACAGAAAGAATAGCATAATGAACCCCATAGGTGCTCATCACCCGTCTTCAACTATTACCAACTAATGGCCTAAATATTCCTAATAGTCATTCTTCCCTTGGTTTACTTTTAGGCAAGTCTCACACTTGATATCATTTTATTGTAACCATTTCAGTACATTTGTCTAAAAAACAGGACACCTAAGAGCATAGTCTCAACGTCATTAACAAATTCAAAGCCCGTTTAACAATAAGTGACCTGGCCCTTTTTTGGTTCTCTCTCCTTAGGAGCCTCATTTACGTTCATGGTCTGACTTAGCTTTCACAGGCCACTGACTCCGGGGTTTACATCTTCAACCCAGACCTTTCTTTCAGCTCCCAAACCCTATTTTTAATTCTTTACTTGGCATTTCCACATGCTGGCCTCAGAAGCATCTCAGACTTAACGTGTCCCAGACAGAGCTCATGATTTTCAGCCTAACCCCTCCTCTGGGCGACGCCATTCTTGGTCCATGACATTGGTCTGTGACTGCCCAGGTGCCTGCCCAGGAAACTTGGGCGTGGTCCCGCACACTGTCTTTACTCCCATCCCCTCACCCAATCCATCACCAGCTCCTGTGAATTCTGTCACCAGAACATGCTGAAAATACACTGGCAGCCCATTTCTTTCTTTCTCTCCCCTCAGCCCCTCGTGCACACTGGACGCCTCTTAGTGGGTTTCCGTCTCTCACTTGCACCCTCGGCTGCCACTCAGTTCTGCACACAGCCAGCGCACGCCGGACGTGAAAATATCTGAACACCTTCCTTCCCGAGAGTGAACAGGTGCTGCCCTGAGCCACCCTGCTCCCAGCACCCCACCCCCGCCCCAACCACCGACCTCCCACGTAGACAGGACCTCCCAGACCTTGCTACAGTTTGAGTCTTCGGTATTCTGATGACCCAGCACTTTAGATACTTTCCCTAGTGAGAGGCAAGGGAAAATCCAGAGAACTCTACGCTCATACCCTCCAACAGCCTGAGTAATATATTTTAAAAAATATATGGAATGCTCCCTTGGAGAGGAGGGGGAGTACTGACTGGGAGGGGAGATGAGAGGAACTTTGGGGGGTCTTGGTAATGTTCTATTCTAGAGCTGGGTGGCGGTTACATAAAAACGTCCACTTTGGGACAAATTCATCGGGCTGGCACTTACAGTTTATGTACTGTTCTGTCTTATATTTCAGTAGAGTTGGAATGAGCTATCCCACATTGTCCTGTGGTTTCTGCTGACGACGGCAGGAACCCCTTGACCGTACCATTTCTCTTGTTCACATGTCTCCTGAAGGCTCCTGCGCCATCCGCGGGCTTTGCGATGATTACCACACATTACCACTAGGGGCGCTGTGCAGGACCCCAAACATTTGGCGGGTGGATGTGCTTGAAACAAGACTCTTCTACCCTGTTACTTTCCTCCTCCTGCCTTCACAAGAGCAACTCCTCCAGCCCACTCAGGTGGCTGTGAATTGCTTATCCAGGGGATGTAAGAGTTTCTGGATCACCGAGAGCCGGGGTAAAGACTGAAGTTCTGCCTGTTCTGCACTTCCCCTTAAATCTCACTGGGGGTAGCTCCTAAAGATTCAGGTCATTAAAATAAAGCCATGAAAAGATGCTCAATGTCACTGTTAACGTGGGAAAATGCAAATTAAAATCCCAGAGAGACACCGTTTCATACCCATTAGCTTGGTAAGACTTTAGAAGTCCAATAATTCTAAGTGTAGGGAAGAATGTGGTAAGGCCACATGTCTGCGGGTGGGAGAATGAAATGGTAGAATGACTTTTTAAAATCCTCACCCCAGGACATTTTTTTTCATTGCTCTCAGAGAGAGAGGAAGGAGAGAGGAGGGAGCGAAAGAAACATCTGTGTGAGAAACATTGATTGGTAGTCCTGTATGCTCCTGGCCTGGGGATTGAACCTGCAACCTAGGTGTGTGCCCTGACTGGGAATCAAACCTGCAACCTTTAAGTTATGGGATGACATTCCGACCAACTGAACCACACTGGCCAGGGTGGTAGAGCCACTTTGGAGAGAAGTTCAGTGATATATCCATAGCGGTAAAGATGCTCTTGCCCCCTGGCCCAGGCACCACATCTAGGTCTACATGCAGAGGAGCAAGGGAGCCTTGTCAGTGCAAGAATCTTCTTGCAAGATCATTTGTAACATTTTTTAAAAAGGGGGGTGGGAAACAAACGGAAGATAAATTTTAAAAGATTGTGACCTATTCATATAGCAGTTAAAATGAATCAACTACAGCCACATACAGTTACATACAGCCACATACAGTCAACACGGATACAAACAAAGATCACAGCTCTTAAAAGAAACCAACTCGGTTGGCACCTCGGTCTTGGACGTCCAGCCTCCAGGCCCGAGAGACAATACATCTCCCTTGTGTAAGCCCCCGGTCTGCCGTTCTTTGTTGTGGCAGTTCTAGCACGCTGACCCAGGGGCTCACAGCACCTCTTTCTGGCGGGGAACCTGAGGACCCCTGACAGCCATGGCTTGCCTAAGGTCACGCAGCTCCTGAGAAAACTGAGCTCACACTTGCTTTCTCTGACAGTGTCACAGGCTAGCCGGACAATTTATATGAGGGAGTCAGTGATTTCACAGCGGCTGGGAATAAAAACACTGCAATTTATTCTTCTATTAAGTGTGACAGGTTGCAACCGCTTTCTGGGTGGTCCGTTCCTGAGCTTGATCTAGACGGAGTTTGGGAAAAACAATACTTTCCCTTATCACCCGCACGAGATCATATAGCAGGCCTGATTAATGGCATGGGACCTGCCATAAAGACCGCAGCCTTCAGACACGCTGTCAGCGTGCTGGTAATTATAACGAGTCTGGCATGTTTGGCTGCTTAATTTATAGGACCTATGGCATTTTGGCACAGCTTTGGCCTTCTGATCCAGGCGTCCTTTCTGCTTTATATCCTTGGGTGTGGATGATTCTAATCCCCTTTCTCTTGGCGAGATCCCTTTCCTCCCTGCCGCTCTGCCAAGCTGGTTCCCACACTATGCTGTCAGGCTGTTGGTTGGAATTTTGAAGGGAGCAGTGGGGAATATGGAGATGTGGGGCCAGTGGTGGCCACCAGTCAGGAGGTCGGGGACACAGGTCTGGCTCCATCTCTCCGTCCTTAGCTGGGTGGCCTTGGCCAAGCCATTTCCTCTCCTGGGCCCCAGTTTTCCCAGTAGCTCTGTCCAACCTGGGAGGAGACTGGAGCTCAGCAAAGATGGTAAAGCATGCCAAGAGTGGGACTGACTCACCAGCTCTTTCTGGCGTTTTCTAAACATCCGTCTGAAGCAGTGGCTTTTTCTTAAGCAGGAGCCTTAAGCGGGAGGCAAGTGTCCAGCGTCTGCCAGCTCAGCGGGGTCCTGCTGTCTTGCCCAGGCTTGTCAGCCCCTCTGACCAGCAGACATGCATCTTAGGTGAAAATTACAGGAAATAGGAATTAATTCTTAATGTGTACAGTTTAATTGGCAAGCAACTCTTAAAACAGAAGTCCACTGGGGAGATACTTATTAAAGGATTATGAAAGGGTTAGAGCCATCATGCCAGGGGTGCCCCAGATTGCCTCCTCCTCCAAAAGCCCATGATCCCAGCCCTGCGCTGGAGCAATGCCCCCCAACACTGTCTTGGTGATCTTGGTGGGTGGTCACCCCAGAATCTGCGGCCCATGTCTGAGCTTATCAGTGCCTGTACCTCATAACACCCCTCCCTCCCTTGGTCAAGTCCCATCTCCCCCATTCAGACTATGATTTAAGGTGGTCCTCTGATATGAGAGGTTTCCATCTCCAACTTGCTGGTAGTTGTCAAGACCGTCCTTGGCAATTTTTGTAGATACCTTCAGGTTGAGAATGACTTCTGTGTATGTCTTTGTGTCAAATGTGTGTGCCTTCCCTTTAAGATGTGAAACTCCCTGAGCATCAGGACAGAGTTCCGATAGCCCAGAGATTCTTCCAGCCTACAGCCAGACCCTCTGCCTCTGGCATGAGGTGTCAGGTTCAATGAGAACAAGTCTCAGAGAGTGAATGAGTAATGTCCACCACAGCTGGGGTGGGGCAGAGGCGGAAAGCAAACCCAGATCTGACCGCTCTCCAAGCAGCGTTCCCTCCTCTGTAAGAGTGTGCATTTGACCACAGTCCCCTTCCCTCAGGGGGCCTGTAAGACATGAGCTCAGGGAGCAGGACAGGCTGTAAGGGGCCCAATAACAAAAAGTAACTTTAGTGGGGAGAGAGAAGTGCTTTCCTCAGCTTGGAAGGTGTCCAGAGCAGCGGTGGGGTCAAGGCCAACTTCAGAGGCAGGTGGAGAGGTCTGGGCTTGGATCACCTAAGGTCAACCCCAGAGGCAGGCCAGTACAAAATGGACAAGCATAAACTCATAGAGATGGCTCTCATCTGTCCTCTTTTTCTCTAATAATATAATTCCCTATTTTTTTTTTATAAATTAGGCACTTGGCTGCCCAACATAAAATCTTCATTTCCCTCTCTCTCTGTGTGACTAAGTTCTAGCCAATAGGATGCAAGCCAACATGAGGAAGTGTTCTGAAAGAGAAGGGATGTTCCCTTTTCTTCCCCTTCCTTCTTGCTGCTCTGTGGAAAGCAGGCATGATGGCTGGTGTGGGAGCAGCAATTCTGGGCCTAGACATGATCTTGCAGGCTGCACTTGAAGGCATCACAAACCAGAAAGTGTCTCTTCACAACACTATGGGCTGTCATACCAGCCCTAGCCTACCTGCCTCTGGAATTTTTTTGTGAGAAAAAATAAATTGCTATTTTATTTAAGCCATTGTTCCTATGGGGTTTCTATCACTAAATCCCAAATGGCAGATAAGACTCTATTCTTTTTTTTTTTTTTAATTCTCCTGACTACCTTTGAGTGCCAGTCTCTCACGAACATCTCTCTAATGTTCGCTAAATCTCCCCGTTCCAACAAAGAACAGAGCTTACTCAGGCTCGGAGCCTTTGGCAGGCAGCGACATGTAACTAATTTATTGACATTGTTTTGTTTCTATGGCCTTTATTTTTAGGTTACCATTTACTTAAGGTAAATGATCCTGCTTTTCCACTTACAATAACGACATGAGGTCACTTTCCTTTTTAAATAATTTACTTAAGCAAAAACAATTGAGTTGATTTAAGAGATATTAAGTGACTAAGAGCCCAGGGCATGTCAGCCACAGCAGACATCAAGCAGGTGGCTAGAGCATGGCTGAAGCCTGGGAAACAAGGGCCCAGGCTGTGCTGCTCAGAAAAAATGATCTGTCACAAACATTTCTTCCTCCAATATGCTATGGTTCTCATCTGAATACTTTATTCGAAGCATTCTTTTAATGGAGCTTCCTCATTCCTCAAGGCACCCATTCAGTAGGCATTTCCGTAGGCCAGGCATGGTAGTTGAAGCGTGTGTGTGCTGAAGCCAGGCTCCCCGCGTTCAATTCTGGGCTCCCGCCCTTGCTAGCGGGGGACCTTGGCCAGACGACTGCGCTTCTCTTCGCTCCGCCCCTCACCTGTGAGACAGAGCCAATGCTGTTGCCGGGAGGATTGAATGACACGTCGTACGTGAGAGTGCCTGGCGTGCAGTACGTACGCTAATAGTTGCAGCTGTTATTGTGATCGCTGTGTCCGAATGCAGCACATCAAGAAGTCAGTGCTGAAAGCTGGATACTAAGCCCTTGGGAGTGGAAGTACTCCGTCCCGACGCTCAGGGGCTTCACATCGCTCCCAGTTTTACCGCCAACGTTCTTTTTCTGCTCCAGGATCCAATCCGGGCACCACGTGGCATTCATCTGCACATTCACCTGTTACCCTCAACCTCTGTGGTTCCCCAGTCTTTTCTGTTCTTTCGTGATTTTTAACAAGTTTTAGGAGCACTGGTCTGATATTTGGTAGAATTTCCTGCAATTTGGGTTAGCCCGAGGCTTTCGCACTGTTAGAGTGATGTTGTTAATTTTGGGGAGGAATACCAGAGAGGTGACATGTCCTTCTGGTTGCATCCGAGAGGGGACATGAGGCGGATGTGTCTTATGACAGGTGGTGTTAATAACCTTGAGAACTTGGTTCAGGTGGTGCCTGCCAGATTTCTCCAGTTTACAGTGAGTATTTTGTCTTTTTATACTCTTTGTTAGATGAGAGTCTAAACCAGGCCACACTCATGGGGAGAGAAGTGAAGGCCCATCTCCCAGAGTGAGGTGTATCAAAGAATTTATGAACACATTTCACCACAGTGACTAACAAATGTTTTGAGGAAGGTATTTTGAAGCTATATCCTATTTTTTCTTGAACTTTCACCTACTGATTTTAGCATTCATTGGTGGATCTTGCCTGCAACTTTTGTTATGTGATTTTACAAATATTTCATTCACTAATTTTAGAGAGAGAGGAAGAAGGAAAAGGAGGAGGTAAGGGAGGGGGAAGGGGGAGGGGGGCAGGAGGAGGACCGGATGGACGCAGCATCGGCTTTTCCACCCTGGCATCAGAAGTCACACAGCATCACTTCCGCTGGATTCTGTTTACGAGGAGAAAGAGCCCAGGGATGAGCGATATTCAAAGGGCGAGGAATTAGACTGGACCTTTTGTAAGAAGATGGTCGAGAATTTGGAAGAGCGTGTGGGATCAGAAATATTGCTGTAGCCAGCTTTGGAAAATGCAGTCCACCACTCTGGGGGGACTCCGTCTCCCTGTTCTGACTGGGTGTTCCAGTTGTCACCGTTCGTCTTGCTTAGTTGGCCCTCTTGAGGGGACAGGGCCGCTCGTCGACTTGTCAGCTGTCTGCGTGAGCAAATCTGCAAAGGAAGCACTTCTGGGACTTTCCTGGAATTCTTTTGTGGTGGGGAGAGAAAGAACTAAAGTGGGGGAGAGATAAGAGAGGAAGGAGAGGGGGAGAGGGAGAGCAAGCGCACTCGGGCGCACCAGAGCAGAGATGAGGAATGCACGGAACCCAGATAGAGGAGTGGGGTGAAAATACAGCGGAGAAAAAGAATAAAATGCATGGAATGGGAGAAAGCAATACCCCAATCCCACCCAGAATGAGGAAGTGGGGTGTAAACTGTGTTTAAAATATAGCTTTATTGAGGATGATTCACATATCACTCAGTTCACTCATTTAAATCGTTCAGTTCAATGGTTTTTAGTATGTTCACAGAGTTGTGCAACTAACGCCCACAGTCAATGGCAGGGCATTTTCGTCTTCCCCAGAAGAAATCTGTATCCATCAGTAGTCACTCCCCAACCCCAACCACCACCCCCCCAGCCCTGGGCAACCACTAATCTACTTTCTGTCTGTATGGATTTGCCTGCTCTAGACATTCCACATACACGGAATCATACACCATGCGGTCTTTCATGACTGTCTCCTTTCACTGAGCATCATGATTTCAAGGCTCATTCATGTTGTAGCATCTACCAGCCCTCCATTCCTTTTCATGGTTGAATAATATTCCATTGTGTTCGCACACTGCATTCCAGTTATTCATTCCTTAACTGATGAACATTTGGGTCGTTTCCATGTTTTGGCTATTCTGACTAATGCTGATGTAAATATTCACATTCAAGTTTTTATGTGGGCTTTGTGCTTTCATTTCTCCTGGATGTATACCTAGGAGTGGATTTGCTGGGTCATATAATAACTCTGTGTTTAACATTTCAAGTTGTTTTTCAAAGTGTCTGAGCCATTTTATGTTCCCACCAGCGCTGTATGAAGCTTCCCGTTTCTCCCCCTCTGCACCACACCCTTTGTCGCTTTGATTCTACCCATCCTCGTGGGTGTGAAGCGGCATCTCATTACAGTTTTGATTTGCATTTCCCTGATGGCTAACAACACTTAATCTTTTAATTTGTTTATTCGCCACTTAGAAATCTTCCAAGAAATGACTATTCAAACCTCTTGACCATTTTTTTTAAAGTCCTCACCCGAGGATATGTTTTATTAATTTGAGAGGGAGAGAAAGAGAGAGGGAGAGAGGAACATCAGTGTTGGGAAGAAACATTGATGTGAGAGAGAGACATCCATCAGTTGCCTCCATACGTGACCTAGGGATCGAACCCACAACCTTGGTGTGCGCCGTGACCAGGGATCGAACCCACAGCATTTTGGTGTATGGGACGACGCTCCAACCAACCGAACCACCCAGCCAGGGCTCTTGCCTATTTTTAAATTGGGTTATTTATCCTTTTATCCCTGAGTTGTAAGAGCTCTTTCCATGTTCTGAGTATAAGACCCTCATCACATATGTAGGATATGTAAGATTATCAGATATAAGACACCGTCAGATACATGAGGTATCACAAAAGTTTGTAACT
The DNA here is from genome assembly GCA_004027735.1 of Carollia perspicillata. Lineage (NCBI taxonomy): Eukaryota > Metazoa > Chordata > Mammalia > Chiroptera > Phyllostomidae > Carollia > Carollia perspicillata. The sequence continues at coordinate 65,326 of PVKM010001163.1, forward strand.
TGGATGAAGTCTATTTAATCTATTCTTCCTTTCTTTACTGGTGTCTTTGGTGTCATAGCTAAGATTTTGCTGAACCCAAGGCCATGAAGATTTACTCCAATGCTTTATTTTAAAATTTTTATTGGTTTAGCTCTTACATTTAAGTTTTCAATCCATTTAGAGTTAATTTTTGAGTATGGGTAAGGAAGGGGTACAACTTCATTCTTTTGCACAGGGCTGTCCATAACAATATTTTCTTTTAAATAACACATAAATTCACCTTTTAAATGTGCCGTTCTGGGCCCAGCAAGAGAAAGCGGGACCTACTCTCCCCTGAGTTCAATCACGCTTCAAACAGGAGGTCTTCGTGACCGCATCTCTTTTTTCACTCCCAGTCTACATAGAACAGAACATGGGGGCATTTCTAAGAGGCAGAATTGTGTAAGAGGCTCCCGCTATTCCATTTGTGAAAAGACAAAAAGAGACTGCTCCAGGGGAGCGACTCTCCCCCCGGACTGCTTGTCAGAATTGCCAAGGAGCCTTATGAAGCGCCCGTGACTGAGCCCCTCACTCAGATATTCTCGTGGAGTTGCTCTATGATAGGGTCTGAGCACAGGTATTTTTCCAAATGTCTCCAGTGATTCGAATTTGCTGCCAGGATCACACCCCTGCTCTGGAGGGGCTTCGGGGGCTTCCCAGGACTGTGGTTCTGTGGCAGATATGAATCGCAGGAACCTGACAGAGCGTGGTTCTGCTAGCCAGGTGAGTTCTGTCACCAGGCACCCACACCGGAGAGCACTCCACCAGGAGCTGGTGTCTCTCTGGGCCTTAGCAGGGAAGATACTCGCGTCTCTTCCAAGAGCAGGTGGCAGTGTGTCTGCCTGGTCCCTGACCCCTCAAGTAGCCTGGGGGCCTCTGAACCGGTGCAGACAGATGGCACTGTTCACCGGGCCACCGCTCTGGCTTCCACCAGCCCCGCCCCTTCTTACCTACTCTCACCTCACACCTGCAGTGCCCCTGCCCCCGTGCTCTGGCTGCCCTTCCCCTCCCCACTGCCTCCTCCTCTCCCCTGTGATCTCAGCTTAAACACCACCTCCTCAAAGGAGCCTTTCTTTCCTCCTCTCCTGTCTTTCCGACTCCCACTCCCTCATATATTTCCAGAGCACGATATTCCTGGATCCCTGTAATCTTTCATTATTAATTATGAATGTGATTATTTTCAGAGCATCTTCCTCACTAGGTTGTACGGCAGGGACTAGGGCTGTCTCAAAGGCCACTGTTGTACCCCAGTGCCTAGAACAGTGCCCGGCACGCTGCTGTCTCCCGGTAAACAACCGAGAGATAAATAAATAACCCTGAGGTGTCGAGAAAATTCTCCACTCTGCTCAGTGTCTTCTCTTTAAGGAGATAGAATGGCCCTCAGAGTGCCAAGAGGGGGCAACTCTCCTGGGTCCCGAGCTCTGCTTCCTTCCCCCCTCATCCCTCCAGTGCACCCCCATCTCTGTGCCCTGATATGCAGATGGTAGTGAGGTGGGTCATGGCTTCTCTTGGGAGAAGGAGCACCAGCTATTGGTTTGGGGAAAAAAAAAACCCAGCAACCAAAAACTCAACATCTGGGCTCATAGACAATCAATCAATTCACAGTCCCCCAAACCACAAAGTCCCTCCCACTTCTGCAAGCCCCTCCCTTGAAACAAGCTACTCTTTGGTGACTTTCTTTTCCAGCTCCATTTTTGGGCAGTTCACCCAGATTTCTCCAGGACAAACACGGTGATGAGTCTGCTCACAGCAAGTGGAGGCAGCGGGACTTGTTTGTTATCTACACAATGAGACAAGTGGCTGAGATCAGGGCAGGGATTCCTAGCCTGAGTTCCAGAAACTGCCACAGGACCATGGGCGAGTCTCAGGTGGGTCTAAGGGTGCCCCGAAGCTGTATGAGGACACTGAGTGTATGGGCTGGGGCATTTTGCTGGGGAGAGGGTCCATCGTTTCCATCAGATCTTAAAGAGGTCTGTGGTCTCCCAGAGTTTAAAGAGGCTGGCCTGGCTCTCTCTACTGAGGTCCTGCTTCAGGCTCCCGCACTTTTGCAATAATATGTTGTCTCAGGAACCCCAGAAGTGGAGGTACGGATGGTGGCTGATTGCTTGGGGCCACCTGATGGTGCTGGGGTGCATAGCATCCTTTGGCAATAGGAAGAACTGCCAGCCAACTTCCTGCCTGCACAAGTGCTAGGAGAGTGTTTGGAAGGAGGTTCTGGAACCTGGGTGCAGCAGCCTCCTTTCCCAAAGGGGAAAGAGTAGTGCTGGTCCATAGCTGGAAGGTGGGGACTGGCTGCTCGGGTCCCTTCCTCTTCACTCACTCTGCACTCGGCTTCCTCTGAGCCCCTGTGGGAGGCCGTGTGTGCACCCTGAGTCAGAAACCAAGTCAACCCGGGTCTGGTCAGGGTGGATGGTTTGCTAAGAGTGGCTTTGGGTGTGGGGGAAGCTTAAGTGGGGATGGAAGGACTGAGGAACCCTGGCCAGACTTGACAATAAAGGCTGAGCCTTGTGTGTCTCCGAGGGCTTCCCTTGAATCAACCTCTCCACCCACCTTCCATCCTGAGAGGCCAGCATTGGTTATGCCCAACTCACAGATGAGGACACTGAGGCCCAGAGAGGTGACATGACTTGCCTAAGGCCGCACAGCTAGACAGCTGTAGAGGACGTCACTGCCATGGTTATGTGTCTTCATGTAGGACTCGCAGTGTGCACACAGAAGAGAGAGACTTTTCTGCCCGTGCTGGGGAAACGAAACACATGTGCGAACCATCTATGGAGAGGGCCATGTGGCCGGGAACTCTGGGAAACAGTTGGAAAATGGGGACCTCGGTCCAGAGCCACGAGAAGAGGCATCCTGTGGACAACCTAAATGGGCCCGGGAGCCCGTTTTCCCTCAGCGAAGCATCCAATGGGACCGCAGCCTTGCGGGAACCTGAGCGGAGGCCAGAAGGCTCGGCGTGCCTGGCCCCCTGGCCCGAGGCGGCGGTGAGCTGGTAAAGGGGGATTGTTTTAAGTTGCTGTGTTTGTGGTAATTTGTCACACAGCAGTAGAAAACTAATACAATATACAATATTTTTTCCTAATGTTTTAGTTAAATTTCCTGGTGGAGCCACTGGATATTCCCTTTGTGTGAAGGTTTTAAACTGTAGGTTTAGTTATTGCGGCGTTCACAGGACTAGTGGGGTTTCCTATTCTTCCTGCGTCAGTTTTAGTAGTTGCACGCTCGTAGGAATTTGTTAATTTCCTCTAAGCTTTAACCTACAGTGGCACACAATTGTCCCCATTGTCTCCTTTCGACCTTCCACTGTGGGCAGGGTCTGTGGTGACAGCCTCCTGCCTGTCCCCAGCCTGGTGGTCTGCCCCTTCTCTCTCTGCTCTTCACTGGTCTCACCCAGGGGTTATCAGCTTAGTTTTTCTCATTAAAGAATCAATTTTTAGCTTTATCATCTAGTGTGTTTTTTGTTAAATTAACTTCTTCTCTTTTATTATTAAACTCTAAATCTTGTTTTGGGATTTTCTTTGTCATTTCTTTTCTAAATTCTCGAGATGGATTTTTTAACCTTTTCTTTTCGGTAATATAGACACTTAAGCCTATTAGAGTCCCTCCAGCATTTTAGCAGCATCCAACAAGTTCTAGTGTTTAACATTTTATTATCACCGAGTTCCAAATATTACCAATTTTCCATTGTAATTATTTCTTTGACTCATGGGTGTTTTAGAAATGTATTTCTTTAATTTCCACGTACATGGGGACTTTTCAGTTATATTTGTATTATTAATTCCTAGCTTAATCTAATTGTGGTTAGGAACATACTCAGCATCACTTGGTCTTATGTTAAAAATTGAGATATAATGTATATACATGCAATTGTACAGACTTTCAGCGCAGTTTGGTGAGGTGGGCAAAAGATATACCCATGTAACTGGTTATTCAATGAGCACAGAGAACATTTACAGTGGTCATTGCAGAGAGTTCGTCATGCTCTTTCCTATCAACCTGGCTTAGTCTTCTCCCCTTCCAGTCAAGGCACCTACTGTCTCAATAGCTATCACTAAGTCTTAACGTTTTTTGAAGATTTTTTAAATTTATTTTTAGAGAGGGGGAAGGGAGGGAGAAAGAGAGGAAGAGAAACATCAGTGTGTGGTTGCCTCTCATGCACCCCCTACTGGGGACCCGGCCCCCAACCAGGCATGTGCCCTGACTGGGAATTGAACCATCATCCCTTTGGTTTGAAGGCCAGCGCTGAATCCACTGAGCCACACCAGCCAGGGCACCGGATCTTAATTATATCTGTTCTATAATTTTATATAAATGGCACCATACAGTACACATTCCCCTGCATATGGCTTCTGTCACACGACAGGACAGTTTTGAGATTTATCCATGCTGTTAAGGGTTTATTCCTTTTTAAATTTCTGAGTAGTATTTTATTGCATGAATATATAACATATTTTTCTATCCATCGTCCTTCGATGGACTTTCAGATTGTTTCCAGTTTTGGGCTATTATGAAAAGTCAAACAAACACTTTTTTAAAGATTATTTATTTATTTATTTATTTTTAGGGAGGGGAAGGGAGAGAGAAAGAGAGGGAGAGAAACATCAATGTGTGGTTGTCTCTCACGACCTGGCCCATGACCTGGGCATGTGCCCTGACTGGGAATCGAACTGACAACCCTTTGGTTTGCAGTCCAGCACTCAGTCCACTGAGCCGCACCAGCCAGGGCCAAACAAACATTTCTGTACAATTCTTTTTGTAGATACATGTTTTCACTTCTCTTGGGTGTATATACCTGTGAGTGGAGTTGCTGGGTCAGGGAATAGGCAGTATCTAACTCTGCCAGAAACTGCTCAACTGTTTCCAAAGTAGCTGCGTCCTTTGACGTGCTCGCCAGGCAGGCGAGAGAGTCCCAGGGGCTCCACGTTCCGTCCGCAGGCCAGTCCATCAATCCCAGTGGTTTCAGTGGCTCGGGCGCTGCCTCTCGTCAGTTTTAATTTCCATTTTTCTGATGACTGAGGACGTTGCTTATCTTTTCATGTGCTTACATGCTACTTAGATATCTTTTTGTGTGTGTACTAAAGTGTTTCTTCAAGACTTTGGCCCATTTAAAAATTTAACTTTTTTATTTTTAAATAGCTATATATTCACAAGAACTTGCAAAAAAAATAGTAGAGAGGTTTCAGTTACCCTTCACCCAGTTTTCCCCAATGGTAAAATGCTATGTAACTATCACACACTGTCAAAAACAGGAAACCGACGCTGATATATCCACAGAGTTCGCTCAGATTTCATCAGGGTTGAATGAACTAGTTTGTGTGTGTGTGTGTGTGTGTGTGTGTGTGTGTGTGTGTGTGTGTGATTCAGGGTAACTGTATCACACACACAAACTTGAGTATTCCACCACAGCCAATGTCCTAAATTGTTCCCTCACTACAAAGTTCTGTCTCGTGCTGCCCCTGGGGCTCCCCTCACCCCCGTCCTCCACCATCCCGAGCTCTCTGGCAACGACTCCTCCGTTCTGTACGATTTTGTCATTTGGGGGAATGTTGTACAAACAGGATCTATGGAATATAACCTTTGAGGTGGGCCTTCCCCCCTTCCTACGATGCACAATTCCTTTGCGATATGTCCAACCCGTGCATTATCAACAGTTCACTCCTTTCTGATACTGAGTCGTATCCCAGGGTGTGGATGTACCACACTTTGTTTAACCATTTCTTCATGGAAGGACATTTGTGTGTCCAGTTTTTGGCCAGTTCAAGTGAACCTGCTACAGACATTCGTGTGCATGCTTTTGTGTAAACCTAAGTGTTCATTTCTCTGCTGTAAATGGCCAGGAGCGCAGCTGGAGGGTTGTATGTACTCACATGTTTGTAGGGACACTGAAAACTGGTTTCCCGAGTAGCTGTACTGTTTCACCTCTCCACCAGCGATGTGAGGGCGACCCGGTGTCACTGTGCCCCTCAGCATTCGGTGCCGCACCAACCTGTTACTTTAGCCATTCTAATAGGTATGTAATGATAACTTATCGTGGCTTTAACTTGCATTTCCCTGTGATGTTCAACATCTTTTCATGGGCTTGTTTGCCATCTATAAATCTTCCTCGGTGAGTTTTTCTTCATGTCTTTTGTCAATTTCAATTGAATTCTTTGTTTTTTTAATGTTGCGCTTTGAAAGTTCTTTGTACCTTTGTTGGATGTGTGTACCTTTGCAAATATTTTCTCCCAGCCTGAGACTAGTCTTTTCCGCCTCTTAATACCACAGTTTTTCACATGGCAAAAGTTTTAACTTAGATGAAGTGCAACTTACGAATTTTTCTTTTATGAATCATGCTTTTGACGTCATATCTGAAAATTCTTCTTCTCGTTCTAGCTCCTGAAGATTTTCTGCTACGTTTTCTTACAAAAGTTTTATACTTTACATCTAAGTCCATGGTCTATTTTGAATTAATTTTTGTGTAAAGTATGAGGTTTAGGTCCCTCCCTCCCTCTCTCCCTCCCTCCCTTCCTTCCTTCCCTCCTTCTGCCTATGCTTGTCCAATTGCTCCAGCATCATTCGTTGAAAAGACCGTCCTGCCTCCAGTGAGTTGATTTGGCACCTTTGTTAAAACTCGGTTGGGCGTATTTGCCTGGGCCTATTTCTGGGGTCTCCATTGAGTTCCGCTGGTCTGTGTGTCCACTCCTCCACAAATACCGCACTCCATTACTGTAGCTTTATAGTAAGTCTTACATGGGGTGGAGCGATTCCCCCCTTTATTCTTTTCCTTCTGCCTTCAGAATGCACATCAGTATTTCCCTGAGTTCCCGCTTTGATGAATTCCTATTAGTTTTTATGTGTGTGATATATTTGTATTTTACTTTAATTCTTAAAGGATATTCTTTGCTGGGTACAGAATTCTAGGTTGGCAGTTACTTCTTCCAGTGCTTAGAAGATAGCTTTCTATGGTTTCTGCTGCCATTTTTCTGTTAAGAAGTCCTCTAAAGATAGTCTTCTGACTGAACTTCTGGCCAAGATGGAGGTGTAGGTAGACATATTGTGCCTCCTTGCACAGTCAAAATTAAGGACAACAAAGATTTAGAAACAAAAACACAACCAGAAGAGACAGAAAATTGAACAATGGAAGTCCAACAACCATTCAACCAGACCTATAAGAAGGGCGGAGTCGGCAGCTAGTGGAGAGGGTCGCAGCCGGAAAAAGCGGTGGTTGGCAGACCCTGGGTGCGGGGAGGCAACCAGCAGACCCAGTGAGGCTCACAAGGCCACTGGCTGACTGCAGACACACATTCCTGCACAGATAAACTGGGCAAAAACGGGCAGCGAGACAGACAGCACAACCCAGGGCCCCAGCACTGGGAAATAAAGCCTAAAAACACTGTTTGAAAACACTTGTGGGGGCTGAGGTGCTGGGAGAGGCTCTCAGCCTCACAGAAGAGTTTGTTGGAGAGACCCACAGGGTCCTAGAACATACATAAGCCCACCCACCTGGGAACCAGCACCAGAAGGGCCCAGTTTTCTTGTGGGAAGCGATGGAGGGGACTGAAATATGAGCAGAACAAGCACCATTATTCCCTCTCTGACCCCATCCCTACATACAGTGTCACAACTCAGTGACTGGGTTGCACCACCCTGGTGAACACCTAAGGCTCCGCCCCTCATACATAACAGGTGTGACGTGACGAAAAAAATGGCCCAAGCAAAAGAATAGATCAAAGCCCCAGAGCTAATACAACTAAGTGACCAAGAGATAGGCAACCTATCAGATGCACAGTTCAAAACACTGGTGATCATGATACTCACAGAACTGGTTGAATTTGGTCGCAAATTACATGAACAAATGAAGGCTATGCTAAGTGAAATGAAGGAAAGTGCATAGGAAACCAATAGGAATGGGAAGAAAACTGGGACTCAAATCAATGGAGTGGACCAGAAGGAAGAAAGAAACATCCCATCAGAAAAGAATGAAGAAACAAGAATTCAGAAAAAATGAGGAGAGGCTTAGGAACCTCCAGGACATCTTTAAATATTCCAGCATCCAAATTATAGGGGTACCAGAAGGGAAAGAGGAAGAGCAACAAGTGGAAAATTTATTTGAACAAATAATAAAGGAGAACTTCCCCAATGTGGCAAAGGAAATAGACTTCCAGGAAGTCCAGGAAGCTCAGAGAGTCCCAAAGAAGTTGGATCCAAAGAAGAACACACAAAAGCACATCATAATTACATTACCCAAGATAAAAATGAAGGAGAGAATTCTAGAAGCAGCAAAAGATAAGGGGACCATTACCTACAAAGGAGTTCCCATCAGACTGTCGGTTGATTTCTCAAAAGAGACCTTGCAGGCAAGAAGGGGCTGGAAAGAAGTGTTCCAAGTCATGAAAGGCAAGGACCTACATCCAAGACTGCTCTATCCAGCAAAGCTTTCATTTAGAATGGAAGGAAAGATAAAGTGCTTCCCAGATAAAGTCAAGTTCAAGGAGCTCATCATCACCAAACCCTTATTGTATGAAAAGTTAAAGGGACTTATCTAAGAAAAAGAAGATAAAAAATATGAATAGTGAAATGACAGCAAACTCACAGTTATTAACAACCACACCTAAAACAAAAGCAAACAACTAGAACATGAACAGAACCACAGAAATGGAGATCACATGGAAGGTTAGCAACAGGGGAGTGGGAGGAGGAGAGAGGGGGAAAAGGTACAGAGAATAAGTAGCGTAGATGGTAGGTAGAAAATAGTTGGAGTGGGCAGTAAGAATAGTGTGGGAAATGTAGAAGCGAGGACTTATGACACGTGGACATGAACTAAAGGGGGGAATGTGGGTGGGAGAGGGTGTGCAGGGTGGAGGGGAATGAAGGGGGGGGAATGGGACAACTGTAATGGCATAATCAATAAAATATATTTTAAAAAGTCTTCCTTTTTCCTTTTGGCTCCTTTTAAAGAGTTTATCTTTGTATTTGTTTTTCTCCAGTTTTACTATGCGGCCTTAAATCTTTCATTAATTTTGAAAAGTCTCAACCATTTTCTTATCAAATATTGCTCCTGCTCTGTTCTTTTATCTCTGGGATTCCCAAGCATTGAAGGCTGGCTTCCTCTGCAATTCTGTCTGCATTTCTGCTACACCCTAGTGTGTTTTCTGTCCCCTTTGTCTCTCTGTGATTCATTCTGATCATTTTTTCTGACCTTTGTGGGGTTTTCCCCACCAATTCTTTTTTCATCTTTGTCTAATCATTTGTTAAATCTACCCACTACATTCCTAATTTGGGTTATTTTATTTTCAGCTCTAAAATTTTCATTTAAAAAATTTACCATTTTTTTCTGGTTCTTTTCTGAAATTCTAAATCTTGCCCTTGTCTTATTGAACAATACAGACATGCTCTTCTTTCTCTTGAATCACTGGCACTGTGCCCTCCGCCCTTGCACTTCACCACAGGTGTTCTGAACATGAACTCTTACAGAACATACAGCCAGCATTTTACATTTATGGTACTAGTTTCTGCTCACCACCCTAAAATTCTCAGGTCTTTTTAATCTTGGCTTGCCTCATCATTTTCTGAGGTGGTCAGGATATCTGGAGACAGGACCCTGACTAAAGAGCCGCCGACTTTAGTCCCTTCCGACGCAAGCTTCTGTGCCTGGAGGGCTCTGAGGAGTAAGTTCAGCGTGAGCCCAGGGACAGTGCGGCGGTAGCGGGAGACCCATTGACTGTAAATTCAGTATAGAAGAGGAAGTCCCTGCCCAACAAAGAGCTTACCACTGAAGCTGGGGGAGAAGAGGACACAGGTTCATTGTCAGTAGGGCATGTTAAAAAATAGGCAGTACAGGTTCTGAGTGGATGGAGACCACGAGAGCTGGGATAGTCGCGAAGGGCCTCAGTGTGCAGTTGCCAGGTCTAAGAGGAAGGGCCCTACTGTGAATTATCTTCTGAAAACTTCAGTTCATTCACTCATTCATTCATTCATCCACTGGACACACAGTTTTGAATGTTTCTCTCTCCAGGCCCCGTTGGTGAAGACGGACCTGCTCTCTCTGATCTTACCTCCCAGGTACTCTGGGTTCTGGAGGGGCCGGGGCTGGGGGCTGCCCTGCTGAGGAGCAGCAGGAGCAATGAGATGGGGACCCCGGACTGATGATCATCTGCCATCTGGTTTCCCCCAAACACTTGGCCCCCTTTGGGGGGGGGAGGGCGGGGCCCTGGAGGTTCTTCCCGCTGAGGACACAGGACTAACAAATGACCTTCATCTTTGCGCCCCGTGTTTGGTGTGGTGTTGGGGTAGGAATCAGAGGACGGCATGTGGAAGCCCCCCACCTGTTCTCTCTGTGACACGGGCCAGACTGCACTTTTGAGAAGAGCAACTGTAACTTTTCTCCTCTGAATCCCCAAAGCCCGGCACGTAGCTGGTGCACAGGACACGTTAGTCATAAAAGATGCTTCCCCCAGAGTACCTGCTGGAGTTCTCTGCCTTCAGGTATTGGTCTCATTTCCACTTAAAGACGAGGCCTAAGGAGGTTTATTGACTTGTTCGTAGTCACAGACCCTGCATTTCCTCACCAACTCAGTTCTTTACCAATTCTCTTAAGCTCTGTGTCATAATTTCAATTCATTTGGATTGACCTTGTGTTGATTTCTTATAGCACTTAGCCTGATTTAATCATTTTATCATCTCAATTATAATAGCATCCATTAAAAAAAGTCATACCAAGCACTGTGCTAAGTGTTTCAATCCTTTAACTCAGTTTCTTTTCACACCATCCCTTTGAGAGAGATACTTTTGTTATTCCTATGTTACAAAAGAGGAACTTGGGGTTTACAGGGGTAAATAACACGCCCAGGGAAGCACAGCCAGTAAGTGCTGGAGCCAGGATTTGAACCCTACGTGGTCTGACTCAGAAGCTCACTCTCAAAAGCAGGCACCTTCAGGGGCAGGGAGCATGTCTTAGGTTTTTGGTTGGTTGGTTTGCTTTTGTTTTCCTTTTTGATTTTCCTCCCACAGTCCCTTTCCTCCACCCAACCCCTTACCCTTGTGGTGGCCTGGCAAAATGTGTTGTATTTGCTTGATTTTGACGTCCGTTAAAGATTTTTTGGCTCGCTGCAATTTTAACGGTGGCACTGTCAGGCTGCCGGCTGCCACTAGGTGGTGCTCCATTCCAGAGAGTGAACAGCTGCTGGCCCCAGAGTGTGGGAGAGGCAGGCAGGCTTGGGCAGCTCCACGCCCCGGGAAAGCTGCATGGCGTATTCAGAACTGAGAAAACTGGGGCAGGTGGAGGAGGGGGACTCACACCTCCTGAGGAGTGAAGGGTGAAGAGGGAGCCTTGCACCCCAGCTGGTGCCTGATGTTGCCTCCCAGAAATCAGGCTGTCAGAAAAATGGGTGACCAGATAGCAGCAGGCCCAGAAAGGGATTCTGCAGCTCAGAGTGCGGGGGTGGAAACACGCCAGGGCCAGAGGCTATCAGAAAAGCAGCCCGTGGGCTCTTACTAGAGAGGGGCCTGTCCGCCCCCTCCCCACCTCCCCACTCAGGACTGGGACCACAGAATGCAAATGGTCCAATCAGCCTTTTAATTCTGGTTCCACTCAGATGTATGGCTCCCCACCTTTCAGTCGGGCCTTCAGGCCACTGCTGTTTCAGGTCCTGGGAAGGAAATGTGCAGTGATTGATTTCAGAGCCTGGCCACTGGGCCACTGCTACCCGTCTAACCTCTTCCACACTCCTCCAGGCACACGCTCCTCTCCAGCCCAGTCGCCTTTTGGTGGAGCAACAGGGTCAGTGCGGTGCCCAGGATCAGGATGGCAGAGCTCAGATGTGGGCGGGCCCCTTAGGGCTGCCCTGGTCAGGGAGGGCTCCTTGCAGGAGGAAGGTCCCAGGAAGTGGGGTCTGGTTTTGTGGACTTGAAGGCCAGGCCTTGGTGCTTGGCAGTGGATCGGTTTGGCAGAAGAACACAGGATGTCAGGAGACCTGAGCCTGACCGTATAGTCGCCTTGGGCGGCGACCGCATCTCGGCCCGTTTCCTCTTCTGCAGGGCGACCGTGTAGTTTATTGGCTAGGCAAGGACAATCTTGTTACTGAGAGGGAGCACTATTAACAGTTACCCAGGGACAGCAGGCAGGAACTGGGACGGTGGCCTGTGCTCACCTCGCTTACCTGTGAAACGAGTTACCTTCTAACCGTCTAACTCTGGTGCTCTCTGATTTTTGGCTAAGGCAAGCAGGAGGCAGCGGCATTGAAGTGAGGCCAGAATGTCACAGCTCTGTCACACTCCGAGATGCACAGAAGCTCTGGGTGGAGCTCAGTCATTGATTCCCTAGATCTGCTCGATTACTCCACCTATTGATCCCTGGATTATACAGACCCAGTAAATTTGCATGAAGAACCCCGGGGTCCCAGACCTGGAGAATTACACAGACACACCCCCTGTCCTCACGGAGAGGTGAGGCTCCGTCTGCCCAGCCAGGGACTCTCCTGTGAGGTGGCTGGGCCCTCTCCTCCCTCCCCAACCCCATCTGGGCTCTGCCCCTGAGGAGCTCTTGGCCTATCCTCACTTCTCTCCTTGGCTCCTGGGATGATTTCTAGGAAGAGCACGGCACAGCCCCTGTTCCGCCTGGCCCTGCCTTGTCTACACTTCCTCATCCCATCCAGCCTCTCTATCCTAACAACCCCATGACAAATTATCTCACAGCGAAGTTAAATTAGCTGCTGCCTCAAATGCTGTGGATTATAGGGGAAGGAACATACATAGCTCATTAACTCAAACCCAGCCCCTCCCCCAGCCTCAGCCTCAGCCTCCCACCCTCCTCCCTCCACTTATTTCTGGAAAAGGAAGTTGGCCAGAGGACTGCCTCTCCTTCCCTTCGAGGACTTCTTTGGTGAGGGAGGGACTTGAGGGCAGGGGGTGATGGCTTGGACACTCAGGAGTCAGGCCCAGGTGTGAACCTGCAGTCTCACACCTCCTGGCATCCACCAGCAGAGGGCGCCCTGGCAGAGCGCAGGCTGCTTTTCTGGCTCAGGTCAGGTCCTGCTTCTGGACTCCTGGGGGATGGAGAAGAAGCCTGGGGGAGGGTGCTTCCTCCTCAGGCCTTCCCATGTGGAAGGACCAGCAGAGCACTCTCTGGAGACCTCTTCTGGGGCAGGGAAAGGGGACAGCCCTGCCAGGGTCTTGCCTGGGGATCCCTGGGAGGCTTGTGCAGCACCAAGTGCTGTGGTGTGGAAGGAAGGGGAGTGTCTCTGCATGCTGGGGTGACCTTGCCTTGACCTGGCAGTGGGGACTCTGGTTTCAGCTAAGAGCATGGTTGGCATCTCCAAGGGGAGGAGGCTGGAGGAAGGGGACTCAGAGAGCCCTGTTCAAAGCCTGGAGGAAGGAAACTGGTTGGTTAAGAGGATAATGTCCCCCATTCACAGGCCTGCCTGTGGACAACAATAGCAGGGGCCTGGAGGAGTCACTGATTCAGAGGGTCATGAAGAATTCATCGGGCTTTTGTGCCCGTCTGACCGTGAACTCCAAGCAGAGACAATGGCTGGGCCGGGGACCTTTGTCTCCCTTCCCACAGGGGCAGTGTCAAATGTTGGCCATATGTGGGTGGGGAGCCCCCCTCTCTTGGGAGAGGGGCTGTCCCGTAACTTGACGAGAGATGCCAAATTCAGGGCTAATCAGTTGGAAATTAAATTTTCCATTTGGCTGGGCCAGAAACAATTGGGGCTTGGGACCTAATGTCAGGAGAGACCACTGGGAAGAGGGCTGGTGTCACGCGCATGAGCTTCAACGAACTCACGTGGAGAAATCAGGGTCCTCACTGTCAGGGAATCGGCTGAGCACAGAACCCAAACACCCATCCAATGGCAGGCAAGTGGTGCTTGTGCAGCGGGTGCTCTCCCAGTGAGGGGCGAGCTGACCACTCGCCTGCAGATGGAGGCAGGGACAATCACAGGGACAATCACAGAGACAGCAGGAAGGCCCGCTGTTCTAGGGGCTGTTTCTAGTGCTCGCTCTCCGCCCTGCCCTGTGTCCTGTCCAATAGCAATGCACGTAGGGCCTGAAATTCCAGCTTCAGAAATTCATTTCTTTGTGACTTCATGACTGTTCAATTAATTTAGCATGTATCAGACTCTCACTGAACTCACCTTATGGGGCAGGCACTATTTCAGAAGTGAGGACACATCAGTGACCCAAAGGCAGAGGGCCTGCTTTTATGGAGCCTCCAGTCTGGTGGTGGGGGGTGGCGAAATATAAAGAAATATATATTATATCGAGTGAAGAAGTTATGCAAAGACAGAACCGCGGTGAGTAAGGGCGTTATTGAGAATGGCCAGGACAGGCTTCTCTACGCAGGGCCCTTTGAGCAGTGGAGTGAGCCCGGCGGCTGCCTGAGGGGCAGACATCGCAGGCAGAGGGAGGGGCCCCGGTGGGACTGTGCTTGGCATCTGAGAACGCCCAGCGGGCCCACGTGGTTGGAACAGAGTGAGTGGGGAAGAGAATGGGGGAGGATGAGGCTGGGGTTCGAGCATGCAGGGCTTAGAGGGCTGTTGGAAGAACTTAGCTTTGACTCTGAGTGAGATGGGCCATTGAAGTTTTGCACAGGGAGTGACCTGGTCTGACCTGGGTTTCGCCAGGTCGCTCTGGCTGCTGTTCGGAGGGTGGGGTAGAGGTGGGGGCACCGGTGGGAGCAGGGAGGCCATTGGAAGCTTCTGCAGTGGTTGCAGTGTGAGATGGCGCCCACAGGGTCCCTCAGAAATGCCGCTGCCTTTCTGTGTGTGCACAGGGTGGTCCCTCAACTTAGGCCCTTTTTAAGCAACCCCTCAGTGGAGATGCCTGCTATCTGGTGCCTTGGAACTGAGATGGTGAGGCCCCACTGAGAGGAGAAATGGCAGAGCCAGCCAGCCTGGGAGCCCAGGGCCCTAGCTTCCTCTTCCGGCTCTGACTTCCTGGCTGTTTCCAGCCCCTGGTGCATCAGTTTCCAGGCCTCTGTGTCTCATCTATAAACTTAATACGTCAATGGAACAGTCTATTCCAGTCCAGGTGTGGGGAGGTGAGTGAGACCCCTGTGCTCTCCAGGTGCCCGGGGTTCCTATAGGAGAGACAAGGACACAGGTGACTGGGACAAACGATGATGGGGACTGAGATTTATTTAAGGTGTGCTGAGAGGCAGTGGGAAGGAGGGCTAGGCCGCCCCTACCTGGAGCAGAGAGAACGGAACTGCTGTGGGAGACTCACCAGGCAGACGAGAGGACACGGTGTGGCGGGCAGGACAGTGGGTGCAAACGCTTCGAGGTGGGAAATGAGCGAACTAAAAATCACTTTAAAATCATAAGATTGAAAAGCCAGAAGACACCTTAGAGGTCATTAAATCTAGTGGTTTTTAAAGATGTTTTGTTCTTCATTCAAGTACGGTACATGAAGTTTCATTATATAAATCAGATAATGTTACTAGCTAGCATTTATCGAGTGCTTACTGTATGCCAGGTACTTGACATGTGTCGACTCATTTAGTTTTCCCCAGTGACCTCCTGTTAGGTTACTATTATTAGCATCCTCATTTTACATTTGAGGAAAATGAGGCACAGAGAAGTTATGAAACTGGCCCATGGTCACACAGGATGTCAGTGGAGAAACCAGGGTCTGAACCCAGGCAGTAAGGTCTCTGACTGTGCCTGTGGCTGCTGGGCTGAGCGGCTTCTGTGGATGCAAAGCTGGGGCTGCTCGTTTTAAAGGGGGCTGTGCGCAGGAGCCCTGGTCCTTTCCTCGTTCAAAGACTTCCCCAGGAGCATAAGTCAGGGAGGGCAGAGGGTCTATCTCACTCTGAACACGGTGGCTGGCCCCAGGAGCACTTCAGGCAGAGACGGGTACCATCCTGTCAGTGCTCCGTAAACCCACCGAATGACGCTGCGCCCCTGTTCACTTCAGGCCATGCTGGGCTGGGCCCTCAGAGGCTTGCTGGCCCTCTCCCCAGAGCGCTCCCCATCTCCCCTGCTATCCTGATCTCCCACGTTAGAGGAAGGTGCCCCCTTCGTTCTCCCCCCAACTCGTTCATTGGGCTTGTCTGCTCCAACCCCGTTCCCATAGCAATCCCCAGAAACCACACCACTCCGAATCCCTAGGACTGTTTGGAGGTCTATTTATTCCATTATTACTTGACCCCATTCTCTTTTCCTTGAGGCCCAGCCAATGCGATGTTGATTCTTGTCAGCAGCCCCATGGGAGAAAGGTGGAGGGTGTTCTCAGGTCCTCTGGCCGGTGTGCAGGTCAGTGAGGCGGCGCGGACACTAGGAGGCGCGCGAGCGTCAGGGTTCACGCGGCGGCTCCTCTCGGCCCGCGGACGCGGTGCGCAGCGGCCGCCAGGGGGCAGCAGAGCGCGGGGCCTGGGCGCGGGGCCTGGGCGCAGGGCGCGGAGCGCGGGGCTGGGCGGCGGCACCTGCGTTCCGGCTCCGAGCGTGGTTCTCTGTTAGGAGGGTAATTTAGAGCAATTACACCGATTATTATTGGTTTTCTAATTAGTGCTTTTCCTACAGAATTAGCCGAGTGTTTATTAGGAGCTGCTTGTTGCCAGTCGCTTAACTGCTTCGCTGCCAGGCTCCGGACGGTGCGTGCAGGGAGGGGTCGTGCGCTCTCGCCGCTGCGTGGGGCCGGTTGGTTATGTGGTTTCGCATAAAAGCACGGATTAAATATTCATTCTGCTTTGTTACATATAGCATTAAATTTTTATCAGCTGTATGTTTTCCTTGAAGTTTTCCCTGCGTGCTAATGTTCAGGCGGGCTGCGGAAAAACCCCTGGGCCTTGGTGGGTGGGGAGGACAGATGGGGACCCTGGGCATGTTAGGGCCAGGGCGACTGGGTGGGGGTGGGATGGTCACCCCTCTGACATCTGTAACACCTTTAGACTTCTCCCAAACCTTGTGTCCCGGGATCCTTCTACTTTTCTAGCAGGCAGGCAGGCAGGCAGGGAAGGCTTTATTGGCCCCACCTGATAGATGAGGACTGAGACCCTCCACATGAGGGGTCTTGGGTGACATCCCCGGGGCTGACTTGAGACCACACGGTGGAGTCAAACTCGTCTCTTTCAGCCCATTGTCATCTTTGGGATGACAGGCCCCTCTTGCATGGGGGCCACACCTGAGGTGCCCCCCACCCCCAAATTTACCCTCCCACAGGGAGGCGGGCTTCAAACTTTCCAGGCTCAATCCTACCTAAACTGGGGCCCTGCCTGGGGGGCAAACTGACACCCACACGTGCTCCCGGATTGGGGCACCCCCTGTGGAGTTGCTCCTTCTGGAGCCCTTAACCCCGAGAAGCAGCGTCAGGGTGGTGGCAGGCAGAGGAGGGAGGCTTTGGGTTTGTTCAACGCACTGTTTTCATGTCACCTTACCAGCTTACTACTTACTTTGCCTGGGGGAGAGGAAGGGGTGCCCTCCATTCATCAGTCCTGGAGACCCCACGTGAGAAACACTAAATGCCCCACTTGCAGAACCAGAGGGTACAGTTTGGTTCCCGAACTCTGATTCAGTCTTCAAAAGGCTTCTTGGAGAACCACCCAGCCCCGGTATTTGTTTACAGCTCATTAACTACTTGATGGAAAGTCGGGTGGGGGCGAGGCTGAGAGATATTGACAGAAAATCAATCAGAAATGAAGATTAACGATCTCCAAAATGTTTTCGTGGGTCAGTAGGGAAGTGGGACTTGTACCCACCCTCTGGGATGAAGGCTGGGCTGCTGGGAGGTTGGCAGTGACTCAGGGACAGGGACCTGGGGGCAGGGCTGAGCGGGAGAACCGGTCAGCCTTGGTGTCCTCTCTTCCCGGCCTTAGTGGAGAATGGATGAGATAGTTAGGCTCATTTACCTTACCACCACTCTGCAACCAGTCACACTTTGGGCCCAGGACATACTCCAAGGACATCCCTGCTTCCCACCCTTTTGTGTTTCATTCATTTTGACAAGGTCAAGTTTCTCTGAGGGGGAAAAAGGGGTAGTTGTAAGTAAGTCCATGAGGGCCACAGGGCTAGGGTGGCTGGAACATGCCTCAGCACCCAGCCGGGGTGGCCCGAGGTGCCTGGCAGTGCTGGAATTTCTCTGGTTGCAGGGTGGGGAGGAGCCGGACTCATATACCCGCTCCCCATTCTGCTTGTAGGCTTCCTTCTTTCCTTTGCTCTTTCCGAAGTGACCACCTTGCACAGAGGTTCAGGCAGGGCAGAGAGGGGCTGTAGCTCCTGCCTCTTACCTGACCACAGCTGGGTAGAACCCCCAGTGTCCCGGGGGCCCAAGCCTTTGGAGAATTCCCAGGTCCCCTGCCGTGGAGATCCAAGTGAGGCGTGAGTACCTTGCAAGGCTGGGAACCCCAGGCCTCGGGGCTGGCCTCTGCAAGGGAGCCACACAGCCAGGCACCCCCGTGTCTGCATATCTGGCCACTTCTCCCTG